>JAQGBE010000231.1:0-23612 GCA_034698225.1 Scheloribates latipes | reverse complement strand
GTTAACGCTTAATGTCGTCCGAAATAAGACAATATTAATTGTTGTTCCGTATCAATAGCTGAAACCAGGTAAACTGCGAATCTAAACAATAAGTTATACATATGTATAAGCATGGCAACTAGCGTTGGACAGTGACAAATAATAGCTGGCTCATCCAACGATGATTGAGCAAGTTCATTTGGAAAATCTTGAGTTGAATGCAAAGCTAGTGCTGAGCACTGAATGGAAAGGAGCGACCGATAGACCGACAGTTGTGTCCACAAAACATCTGTCAAAGGGATCGACAGCTGAACCCTAGAGTCAGAGCAGTAGACTCGAGGCACGAGTGACTCGACTCCACTATTATTGTACGATATCTTTAGCCAAAATAGTATTACACAAACAGAGGGGCAGACGAGTAGAGGACAGGTGAGTGCAGACAACTGTCTTGCGATCGCATTGTTTACCACCGATTGTGTCGATTGTGGCCGAGGTATCAAACGCTTGTTTAATTGTCTGCTACTCACCATTTCGGTTGTGGTTATTAGTGCTCAGCTCCGAACCCATTTCTCGGGCATCCAATCGAGTGGTCACTGATCTGGTCACTGGTCTATTGTAACAACGGGTCAACACATGAGTCGTATGATTACAAACAATTAATGGTTGTTAATAAAGAGGATTAAAAGCCATCGCTATAGCGATATCCACACAAACGCTATAACACGTAAACAAATGGTCGGCCAATCGCTTGCCATCTGTTGCCGCACTTCGGCAACCAGTCAGCGATGGCCACAAATGACGTGATGGTCACCGCTGACCACGACGTGGAGGTCACGAGTCTGTCCGCCGGCCAATAGTAACCCGTTGTGCACCGACTTTGTGTCCGCTAAGACATTGTCCAAACGAAGAGGTTTTTTGTTCTCAAACGGTAACCAATACTCAACTTTTAGCCAAACCAACAAAACTAGTGATAAAAATCAATTGAATGACAAGTTTGTTGTGATCTCTCGACGCTATAGCCGTCCGTCAGATGTTTGCCATCGATTGGCTCTTCAATTGACTCTTGATTTGTTGGCCTCTTGACATCGGTGGTGACCCGCGATGTGGTTCTTTGTGCTGCTCAGTTGGTTCGCGATGATCGGTAAGTGACGGCTCACTCGCCACTCCTCGACCGGTCACTCACTTTCTTTGATCACTTCCACAGTTCAGCTCTTTTTCGTCATCCTATCAGTCGGTAAGTCCATTGGCCATCGGTTTTGAATTGACATCATTTAAACTGATCTCAATTTATTAATTAGCTAGTGGCCTCTACTATTTGGCCGAGCTGGTTGAAGAATTCAGTGTAATATCAGCGAAAGTGATCAAATACATGATCTTGGTATATCAATCTTGACTACAATACACGACCGCAAATTTATGACCTCTTCTTCTTTTCATTTTAGGTGATATTAGCGATCTATTTATGTCTATTCCTGTTCGAAGAGCTGCCGTCAACGCTGATCGCGTCCGGAGTGTTGAGCCATTTGATGCATCTCTTAATCCTGCGCTCATTTCCTTACTTTGATTTCACTTCTATTCCTTTCATCGCATCCATCGGTAAATCATTGGATTCCAGATGTAATTCAATTCAATTGATTGCATATCTCTATTGCAGTCCTACTGATAGCTAACCATTACTTTGCGTTCACATTCTTCGCATCGGTTTACTATCCATTTACTCAGGTATGTGTCCACTGACCTGATGGTCGACTGGTCACTGGTATTGAGTGAAAAATTGTGTCAATTTGTCGGAGTTTTGTCTTCAAATTGTGATCAATGCTCATGCAATTGGAGTAGATAACCAGAATGGGCAACAATTTGTTTAACTTATTGTGATGCATTTTGTCTAGGTGTTGGCCTTTTTTACAATTTGTTTGTGGTTCATTCCCTTCGTAAGTCTAAATTTGCTAAATTAATTTATTTGAATCTAATTTTGACCGATTTAAGGCATTTTTCATCTCATTGTCTGCCAATGAAAATGTTTTGCCGCTTTCAATGGAAACAAAGCCTTTGTTTTCAGGTTTGAAGCATTTATCAAATTATAATATTCATTATGTTTATGCGAAAAAACAATTGTGAACTGATTTTTGAAACAAAACTATAATTTCATTTGCAGACGAAAGTGATGTCGTTTCGCATTATTTTTCGCGAAGAGGCAAACGCTATGGTTTGCTATCGTTCTTCAACTACGCCAAAGACAGTATTTTTAAGCCTCAAAGAGTCAAAAAAGCATTTTAGTCATCAAATTGTTAAAAACATAGTTTTAATCATTAAAATTTATTACAAGTTTATTTAATTGAATTGAATTTATGTGAAAGTATCCAAATCTCATTCGTATCGGTGACCCGTTTGACACACTCTCTCAGCGAGTGGTTCCCAAGACTGAGTAACTCGAGTCCCATTCAAAACGAGTTTCTTTGAAGTCTACATCAAAACACTTCAAAGAACTTCCAAACGTTTGTTGTTTTCGGCGAACGATCTCTTGTTTTGCAGTCAAATGACTGCCAAAATGGCTCATTCGGTGCCTCTTCTGAGCCGAACTTTTATGAAACTGTTGTCAGTGGTCTGTTCGGTCATATCGGGAGTGATGTTCGCCTTTGTTTGGCGTAATTACGAGCAAACAGTGATTGAAGTGCAGAGTATTCACAATCACATTTACGGCCACCTGAAGGACACTCATTACGACCAATGGCTGCAACAGAACTCAATCAAAAAACACATTCTTTCCGAAGAATTGAAAAGTTTTGCCGCTTTTGACAAACACTCGGACTTTATATTAGAGTCGGAATACCTTTACAATAAGGTTCGGGTGTTATGTCTAGTGCTGACCAAATCGCGAAAGCGAGTGCACGCCGTGCGCCTGACCTGGGCCAACCACTGCAACCAGGTGCTCTTCTACGGGCCCTTTTCCGACCACAAGATACCTGTAGTGAAATACCCGGCGTCGACCTCTCACTCCTCTTTCTGCCACTCGTTCATCGATATGTGGAACAAATACTCGAAAGACTTTGATTGGCTGCTGATAGCGAGTGACCAGAACTATGCAATCATCGAAAATCTTCGCCATTACGTCGCGCCTCTCAACTCTTCGGGTCTTTACTATTTGGGTATGGGACTGGAGTGCCCGCGAACAACTGTCCAAGTAATACATGTCTATTAACCATTCCGTTCTGTCGACAGGTCGTGCGGTCAAACACTACTTCACGGGAGTCTATAACTCGGCCGACTCGGGCATTGTGCTGAGCAAAGGCGCGGCACAAGCGGTCAGAAGTGTGTTCTCCAACCAAACCACATGTGACATGAGTTCGCTCGACGGCATCGGAACCATTTCCCGATACTTCGAAGTATCTCTGGCCATCATTTTGGCGCGTTTTGGCTGCTCTGCCGTCGACACTCGTGACGCCAACAATAGGGGCCGATTCCACTCGTTTCCACCCGAGAAACAACTGATCCCGAACTCGATATCTATGTTCAACTCTTACTGGCGGTCAAGTGTGTTCATGGTCGGCGAGGGGGCCAACTGTTGCAGCGACTTAGCGATCACATTCAACGGTATCGAACCACCGGTTATGTATTTAACGGAATACCTCCTCTACCATATGTCCATCTTCAGCAACAGCCCTCGTGGCCTCGGCAATAGACCGCCGCCGTATAACTCGTATAAAGTGGGATCAGATTTGGACAAACGCGAAGACGTTCTTATAGAAGTGGGAACTCCTTTGGTCCATCCAATCGATAAAATGCAATATAAAAAGCAAAAGAATAAAAAGTTGAAGAAATTTCACTCGATTTCCAACTTTTTGTATGACTTCTTCGGCAATTGACTCTTCATTACAGTGAAAGTGATAATATATTGTGATGTCATTCAACACTTTTCCACCCATCAAAGTTTTTCATTATCAAGATTCATATTCATAATTTTAATTATGCCAATTGATTTTATAAAAATAAAAACTAAGACTGCGAGATTATCAATGTGCCAAGAGCAGCATGCTAAATGCTAAATGTAAGATCATTTCCTGACGACCATCACATCGTCGCCGATGGCGAGTCTTCCCTCTGAGTCGGGCGCCACTGAAATGCCGAAAAGAGGTGACGTTCCGTACAATTTGCGAACAGATTCGTCGGCCAATCGATATCTATATACAGAAGAGATTTGTAAAATATTTATTAATTAAGTTACCGTAAAATTTACTGTATTGACCCATTGCGTCGATAGACCCAGGGCTAATACTCGGAATCTAACACTTACTTTCTCAGTGTCTCGAGTGGTTCGCCTCGGCTTTTAACGCCAGTCTCGGTATCGATTGTAGTCATAAGACATCTCTCGCAGGGCTTCATGAAAGTGAGTTCAACGCCGTTAATGCAGAGGTAAAGCCAATTGTCTTCTTCGAAGGGCTGGCAGTCAGTGACCAATATGTTGGGCCGAAAGTTCTTGTAACTGACGCGATGTCCTTCGAGTCGGCCGTTCAAGTCTTCCACCGATTTCTCATTGATTATGTGAAGTCCAGTTCCGTCTTGATATATCATCTGCAACAATAATGTGTGATCAATGAGCATGGTCATTGTCATGGTCATGCGGGTCAACTGGCAACTGCTCCTCAATCGTCTAATGCAAAACATAAGTCACTAACAATCATTGCAAATATGACGACAATCTAACCCTATATTTGTCGATCCGAACAATTTTGCCATTTCTTTCGGCGCAATTGGTTCTCAGTTCAAGTCCGGGCACATTTTGAATCAGTTTGGTTCCTGGTTTGTTTAGGTACTTGGAGAACCATTGCTCGGCGTCCAGACCACAGTACACGCCCTGAGTAGAAGAGCCCCAAACTCTGTAAGAATTAGAATCTCGTTTAATGACATGGAGTAAAGAATGGTTTCAAATCGTATACTTGGTATTAACCACTAAATCGCCTGCATTTATAGCGGTCCTAAGTTTGATCTTGAGAGTGGGCATATCGGGTCCGTCCACCCAGACTTCATTGTCGTGCAGAGTCTGTTTGACCAAGGCCAAACTAGGTTCGGCTCTCAGAGTGATAAACCGATCTTCATTGGTCACTAACATCCAGGACCTGGCAATATGTATTGATAGATCAATTGCAATCTAACCTTGAATATCTTTACCTGTCCCTAAACGAACCATATTTGACGCCCAATTTGGTCACTTCCAAGCGGTCGACTTGGAAGTGATGAATGTGAGAATGAGTGAGAAATGACATTGCTCACCTTCGATTCCGCCTAAAGACTTGATGGGATAGATTATGAGTTTGGCCACTTTGGCCGCCTTCTGGTAGTGGCGTCGGCGGTGAGCTCTGAACCAATAGAACAGACCTCCCGTGACGACAGTCAATGCGATGATCAACGATCCGGAGAACGCATTTATTTTAGATATATTTGAAGACATTTTGCGATTTTGTTGATTAACTCGGAATCAAAACACTTTTTAACCTTTGAGCACAAAATCGAATGATTTGAACCAAAATAGGAGTCAATCGATAGACTATTCAATGACAGACTCTTTATTCAAGTGATGAAAATCTACCGAAATTTTGAGCTGACATACAATTTCGGGAATTTTCTCCAAACTTAGCAAATATAAAGTCATATCAGATTAAAGATTATCTAATTTACGTTATCATTATATATAAACTTTCTTATGACAAGAATCTCATTTATATCAAAATAGCTTTGCTCAATTTGATTTTCAAGTAATGACAAATATTGTACTGCAATTACAATATGCAAGGTGATGTCAACGTATAAAACATGTGTTATGCAAGTTTAAAATCTATTTTAATTCAGCAAAATTTCCTTGTCATCACAAATCATTGCCTATCATTTTCGCATTCAATTTATTGTGAATTTCTATAATATTGCAATCAATTTAGAAGCAATTCCGATAAGGATGTAAACTTGTATTCATTGCCAATTTAAGCCAAGTGATCCAAACAAATTAATTCAGTAAATTTAAATTGGTGCTCTACACTAGATTGTTCAGTTTCAATATAAAGATGGTCAACAGTTATCAACTTATCAATTATTGTCAATATGCTCTTGTTAGTTCTATAATAGTGTTATCAACTCATATTATAGAATTATCAAACTATATTATTTATTAATTAATAAAATTAAACTCATATCAAATAATAGTATTGATTAAATTGAATTTATAGATTCATCGTTTTTATTATCGATAATTGTGGTCAAACACGACAAGACTTGTTAACCGCAGATGTCCTTCAGTGCAGTCATTTGACAGATAACGAGCTCAGTCTGTATTGCATTGCCGGCAATGTTTACGTTTGGATCGCTTATAAGTCAGCATTAGATCACATTATAGCTGATCCACAGTTGAAGAGTTTGTCGTCCAAGACATGGCCAAAGAAGCGGTCGATTTGCTGATTCTCTACGGCAGCGAAAGCGGTAACTGCGAGGATCTGTCCAAACAGATCGGAAGACAGGCCGTCAGCCGTGGCCTCAAAGTCAATGTCTTAGAGTGCGATGAGTTTAATGTCTCGCAACTGATTGACCAGAATTTGGTTCTATTTGTTTGCTCGACAACAGGTGTCGGCGAAGAACCGTATAATATGAAGAACTTTTGGAAATTCATTCGTCGGCGAGATTTGCCGAATAACTCGTTGTGGTCGGTGTATATTTCGGTCGTAGGTTTGGGCGACTCTTCCTATGAAAAGTACAATTTTATAGCAAAGAAGTTATACAAAAGACTCAACGATTTGGGGGCAAAGCCGTTGACCGAACTATGTTTGGGCGACGAACAGCACGAGTGCGGACCCAATGCCGCCATCGATCCGTGGCTTCACTCCTTCTGGACGCAAATCAAACAGACCTTTGGTCGCGGATCTGCTGAAACATCGTTTGAAGACTCGGATGAACTTTTCGACTCAAGTTTTCGGGTGGTGTTCGACAACCGCCAGTCAAATGACACTGTGAATGATCAAAGTGGTCAAAGTGGTGACAATGAAGAGCAATACGACAAAAACAATCCCTATTGGGCTCAAGTTTTGTCTAACCAACGAATCACATCCAGTGACCACTTTCAAGACGTAAGACTTATGAAACTGGGAATCGATAGCAACAAAATTAGTTATAGTTTGGGAGACGTCTGTCATATAAAACCACAAAATAGCAAAGAAAATGTCGAAAAGTTTATATCTCTTCTCAATTTAGACAGAAATCTGTCTTTTATTGTCGAGAAAGGCGAACACAATTGGATGAGTCGGACCTCGTATTACAGGTAACAGACCTCAAGAGCATTGATGGCGTGGATAGCAGTGAGAGCTCGGAGCGCGTGAAGCAGAGGTCATGTGTCCATCGGTGTCGGTGTCGGTTGCGATCAAAGCAAACAAGCGGTCAATCGGTGGCCAGGGTTGTCACGGCAGTAGTTAGCGCGAGCTCGCGATTCGAACTCTTGTTTACATTCGGCAGTGATGGCAACGATTGGCCACCGATTGATCGCAACCGACACCGACGGACACCATGACCTCTGCTTCACGCGCCTTCTACTTCGACCTTTCACTGCTATCCTCGCCATCAACGCCAACAATGCTATTAATTGCTATTATTTGACAGCAAACTGCCACGACCTTGCTCAATCGAAACACTGGTCACTGAGTACTTGGACATCCAGTCAGTGCCGAAGCGATCGTTCTTCGACCTCTTGTACCGCTTCAGTCAATCAGATTTGGAAAAACAAAAGCTTAAAGACTTCGCCAAAAAGAGCGATTCCGATGATTTGTATGAGTATTGCAATCGTCCGAAGAGGAATGTCATCGAAGTGCTCACAGACTTTCCCAACACAACTCCTTATATCCAATTCGAATACCTCTTTGATCTGATCCCAGCTCTGAATCCCCGCCCGTTTTCCATAGCCTCGAGTTGTGCCGTCTTTCCCAATGAAATCCATTTAGTGGTGGCGATCGTCAACTATCAGACCCGACTCAAAGAGCCGCGACTCGGTCTCTGCTCCAATTGGTTGGCCAACCGGTTGCCCGGCAGCCGAGTGCCAATCCACTTGAAGAAGGGTACTTTCAGATTAGCCCCCGATTCTGTGCCTTACATAATGATAGGTCCCGGCACTGGTGTCGCGCCTTTCAGGGGATTCATTGAGGAACGCATTCATCGCAACATTACTGAAAATTATCTATTTTTCGGGTGTCGTTATTCGAAGGGCGACTTTTACCTTGAAGATGAATGGAAGGAATATAAGGCGAGAGGTCAGTTACAATACTTCACCGCCTTTTCTAGAGATGGACCGCAAAAAGTTTACGTTCAGCACAAACTTTGGGAACAAAAGGAATTGGTCTACAAATTGTTGACTCAAAGCAATGCATTTGTTTATGTCTCGGGAAGTGCTAATCAAATGCCAGAACAGATTAGAGACACTATTTGTGACATCTTTGAAGACCAGTCACCGACTCTGAACAAGGATCAGATCAAAACGATCGTCAATAACTTGGAATTAAAAGCAAGATTACAATATGAGTGCTGGTCGTGATTGATCTGATTTGGTTGAGGTTATAATTTGTAATTATAATCGAGTTTGGAAATTATAATTAAGTAGCAATCAATTTGTTATATTTTTAATTTTGATAAACTTGATAGATATTAAACAACTAGTAGAATATTTACAAAGACGTACGAACACATAAGGTTAACAAGATAACGATAACGATAACGTATCACTGATGTGATATCAGGTCCATTTAGACTTTCTTTGCTGAAGGGTTTGCGTGTCGTCTTCATTGAGAGCGACATATGTGGGACCCGTCGTCTGCAGACTGGCCTTGTAGTTGATGTAGACCAAGTAAGCAAGGCACACCGAGACACCGCAGATGCCCGCACCCACCACATACTTATTCTGACCAAACAGATATTTTAGTCAATACTTTCTGGCAATATCTGCACATTTCATACCGGCTTCACAAACAGCTCGAAGTTTGCGATTCTGAAGATGTCGGTCGACTGCCTCGGACTCGCGTTTGGCGCTCTATGTCAACAGTCAACTATGTCATACTAGGTATATATGGCCATCAACATCTAGCTCATTGACCTCTCGCGACCATCACTTGGACTTAACCATATCAGTGATCAATCAGATCTCTGGCATCAATTAATTCCATATAATAGTCTATGAATTTAAATGTCATGCAAATTAGTGTAATTTAAATATAGTTTCTAAAAACATTGTCCCGACAATTGTGTGGCCGGTCAAGAGGTCTGTGAGTCGATGGTGGCAGTGGTGGGCTATGAACACCTCTGTCCTTTGTCCGATGGTCTGGACTTGGCTGCCATGGTCTGGTCAACTGAGACACTCTTCCAGTGACTCGAAGTGAACTGAGTTTTGCCAACAAGAGTCTCGACTGTTTGACTATCAACTGTTGGGGTGAGCCTTGAAAACAGTGTAAAGTTATCGACAGTAGTGTTACAATAGTGTCATAAAGTGAGTACAGTCTTCACCAGTTGGCGAAGACACCACTCTCTCGTACAGACAGACCTCAACCGATTGTGGTGTCACTCGGTTTGGCAGAGAAGCGGTGCAAAGGAGGCAAACCTGAGGCAGACCTGAGGTGAGTGGTTGGCAGAGCCTGTGCTCAGAGCCAGCAGTGGCTGCCATTGGACGCCAGGGACAGCCATCAGTGCTGTGCTGTTCAACTGATGCCAGTTATTAATGTTTTGTTTTAATTGTTTTCGTTTGTTTGCCACCAAATCAAAGCCGACCGCCAGTGATGTCAATCGGCCGACTGTCTGTTGACTAGTTTGTGGTGAGTTTGCCGAGAGTTTGTCGACCAGAGAGTGGACTGTCCGACTCAGTCCATTTGACAAAGTCGAGTCCCATTTTTGCGACTCGTCGTCGACCCCAATTGGTTAAGTGGTCAAGTGATTCGCAATTGAGTCCAATCCCGTCGTCACGTTGGGTACCACTGCCTCTCAAGTGTCACCCATGGAGTCCATCAACGACTCGGAGCCAACACAACCCGTTGACAGCGACGCCAAACAGGTGACCATCGATGTCCCCATTGAGGACAACAAACCGCAACAAACGGAAAGTCAGTCCAATGACAAAACAGAGTTAACTGATGTCAAAGAAGCGGAAACCGGCGCAGACGAGACCGCAGCCGAACCGATTGTCACTCTGGATCAGGTGGTGCTCATTGAGGACACCGACACGCCTCACGTCAATGGGACTGTAGATGAAAATGATAACCAAACGGAGCCTACAGTAAAGCCGACCCAAACCGACACCAGTCATATACAGGAAGTCGGCGAAGACAATCCGATTGAATCCGCTGACAAAACCATTGAACCGACGGACATTGCCGTTGAACCGACGGACATAGCCGTTGAACCGACTGATAAAACCATTGAATCCACTGACAAAACTGAAAAAACTGGCGAATTACCGAATGGATCGGTTGTCACTCCTAAAGTGACCAGAAGTAAAAGAAACTCTAAGCCCGCCGAAGAATTGAAAACACCTGTCGTTAAACAAGTCGTTGAAAGTCAATCTAATTCAGAGCAAAGACTCACTCGAAGCAGATATGGTCGGCTTCAGAAGGCGAAGACACCCAATCCTGAAATGATCACTTATGATGTCAAGCGAAGGCCATCTGTAAGAAGTAACGATTCTTCCACCCCTTCAGTAGAGGCATCACCCGTTAAGACAGACCATAAGGCGAAGGAAGATAAAGAAGCGAACCATTCACCCGATGCTACTCCCAAATTGCGGAAATCTAAGCGAAGAATATCGAGTTCTCCCCGCGAAAGCGCACGAAAACGTCAAACCAATAAAATAGATTCGGTTATCGACCAGATTAAGCAAAACTCTAATGAAGTCGAATCGACCGCTAAAACCGGTGCTCAAAAGTCTGTGAAGATGTCGGTTCCCAAAGAAACGGTCCCTCAGAAGAAGTGCATTGAATTGGTTGGCGATCCCACGACGACAATCGTAGAGCGACACAGACTGTTGACGATTCCCAAGAAAGAGGGCGACTATACTGTCGGTGATCTCATTTGGGTTAAAGTGTCCGGTTATCCCTTCTGGCCCTGTATGGTATCCGTCGATCCCATTACTGGTGTTTACTCCAAAATATCAGGTATTTGTGTGAATATCAAAATATTGATATTAATTATGAATTGAATCTGATTGAAGGCAACAGTCATAAGGCCGGTCATATATACCACGTCCAGTACTTCGGCCCACAGGCCCTACGCGGATGGACTCAAGTGGGACAGGTCTTCCCGTTTGAAGGCAGAGACAAGTTTTTGCATAAATTAGAAGAAATTAAACTCAATTCACCGAAAGCACAATCTGCGAAAATTGCCGCCAAATATGCAGTTAAACCATCGCAGAAGAGAGAATGGGATTTGTCTGTCGACGAGTCGGAAGAAGCCTCTCAACTGAGCCGAGAAGAGAGAGTCCATTCGCTGACATTTGAGTACAAACTGTTACCCAAAATGCGAAATCTGAGACGAAAGTCAGACAATGCTTTGGAACGGAGTTTAGACTCGAAGCGCAAGAAACTGAACTCTTCGCCCGAAGATATCTACGATTTCGATGACGACGCGGACGCCTTTAATCTGCCCGAAGCGACGCCGGGCCTAATGTGGCGGAAACGCGCTCTTAAGGGCGACTTTGCTGTCTATGTGGAGCGACATTTGGAGAATGTGGAGAAGGAGAACCCGGGTGCCGACCGACAAGAGCTGGAGGCAATGCTCCAAAGACGGTGGGATCTTCTCGGTGACGATCTGAGAGCGCTTTACACCGACCGAAAGTCACTTCCGAGCGCTCCGAAGGAAATGAGTTATACTCCTGTCTCCACTCCAAAGACTTCGACCGCTACTAAGCCTAAAACTACGCCTAAAAGCAATGCAAAACATGTCTCAGCCTTAAAGATCGAAGCAGATGACCTCGATAGCAATGAAAGCGATAGCGAAGGGAATCTGGTTATTGCCGAGACTCCGACCAAAAGAATGGCAAATAAAAGGGCGTCGAAAGCAAGCAAACCTGTTGTCGCTCACACTGTTGTGTCTGAAAAAGAGGTCGAACTTGAAATCAAAGGTGAGGTCAAAGCCGAGCCCAAGACTCCGACCAGTAATAAGAAGGTTAAAAAGGCTAATACCAGAAGTCCGAAGTCTTGTAAGAGTAAAACCAACGAAAAGAAAAAAGTTGAACAAAACGGCATAAAAGATGCGACGATCGCACAAACCAGTGAGCAATCACTGGTCAACTTCAACATCGATTATTTAGACGACTTCGCCAGCAGTGAAGACACCAGTTCGACATCAGAGCCCGAAGCGGCCGAAGGAAAGAGCAGTTATGAAAAGTTATGCGTCATTTGCAACGAGTCGTCAGAGTCTTCAGATCTGGTCTCGTGTTCGGGCCTCTGCTTCCAAATGTTCCACAGGAAGTGCGCCAAATACGAGGGTCTGACCAATGAGTTCAAGTGCGAGGAATGTCAATCGGGTGAGTAATTTATTTGCTAGTTTTATGAGCATGAGCATGCTCACCTGACTGATATCCAATCTATATTACATTAGGAAAGCACTCGTGTTTTGTATGCAAGAAAGTGGTCGACGACCAGCAAAAGGAGACCGAGAAGTGCGCTGACCTGAAGTGCGGCAAATTTTATCACATGAGTTGTCTGGAAAAGGGTTATCCCATCAAAATGAGTGACCAAAAGGACAGCTTTGTCTGTCCGCTCCACTTCTGTCTCAATTGCCATCTTGAGGCTCAAAATGACAAAGACTTTCGGCCTTCGCGGCGACGACTCGTCAAATGCATATCGTGTCCGACGGCATACCATTTGGGCGATTACTGCATTGCCGCCGGAACTTCGGTTGTCTCGCAAAACTATGTCATTTGTCCCGATCATCGGCCGCAGAAGAAGAGTGACCGACACGTGAACATCAACTACTGCTTCTCCTGTCTGACTGGTTAGTCCTCACTTGCACTGACACTTTCAGCCGACTAACTGACTTTCATCAGGCGGTCAACTGGTTTGCTGCGAGTCATGTCCGGCCGCCTTTCACCAGACATGTCTGGACGAGACCTTCGACCCCGAAAAGAACTTTTATTGCTCGGACTGTTTGGCCCGAAAGCCTCTTCGCTATGGCGACGTGGTCTGGGTCAAACTGGGCTTCTACCGTTGGTGGCCAGGCAAGATATCGCACCCGAAGGCAGTGCCCGACAATGTGATGAAGCTGCCGCATGGCCTTGGCGAGTTCCCAGTCTATTTCTTTGGGTCGCACGACTACTTCTGGGTTCACAAGGGCAGAGTTTTCCAATACATGGAGGGCGACAACAAAGTTATGGCCGCCAGTAGTAGCAAAAAGGGCACCAAATCTCTGATTCAGACTTTCAAATTAGGTATTTATTTGCGATGACGTGAATGCAATCGATTAATGTATTGTCTGAACCAAAAGCGACCGAAGAAGCGGTCGAGCAGTTCAAGATATGGCAAGACACCAAACTGGCCATCAGAAGAGCCATGGTCATCAGTAAGCCGCCTCATTATACTCACATCAAGGTGAGTTTGTTTTGCTTTATTTCCTGTCGTTTTGTAATCAATTTAAACAAATCGAGTGCTAATCAAGTCTTGTTTGACAACTGGAAATCTATCTCCAATTGCAGTCAAACAAAGCGATCGGCTCTAAAGTGCAGACCAATTCTGGCGAATCGCAGATCAGTGTCTGCGAGTGCAAGAAGAACAATGAGTTGACCTGCAATGACGAGAACTGCATCAACAGAGCTCTGATGGTTGAGTGCGACCCCAAGTTGTGTAACGCCGGAGACGAGTGTCAGAACCAGAGATTCAAGAAAAGACAATATGTTTTGAGTAAACCATTTAAGACCGAAAACGCCGGATGGGGTCTGAGAGCCCTCGAAGACATAAAGAAGGGTCAGTTTGTGATCGAATACGTGGGCGAACTGATTGACGAAGAAGAATGCCAGAAGAGATTGAAAAGCGCGGCCGACAACGAACAGTCCAACTTTTACTTCCTGACCATCGACAAGGAGAAGATCATCGATGCGGGGCCCAAGGGCAACCTGGCCAGGTTCATGAACCACTCGTGTCAGCCCAACTGCGAGACCCAGAAATGGATGGTCAACGGCGCCACTCGGGTCGGTCTGTTCGCCATCAACGACATCTCCGCCGGCACTGAACTCACTTTCAACTATAACCTCGATTGTCGCGGCAACGAAAAGACCCGATGTGTCTGCGGTCAGCCCAACTGCTCGGGTTTTATTGGTGTCCGTCCAAACAAAGCAGATGACACTCAGAACAAGAAGTCTGCGGCCAACGGACAGTCGACCGCTAAGAAGAAGAAGAAGAAAACCGAGAAAAAGGCGACTGTCGTCGAGAGCGAAGACCACTGTTTCAGCTGCGGAGAGGGCGGAGACCTGATTATGTGCGACCGGAAGGGATGTCCCAAATCGTATCACTTGGAATGCCTTAAGTTGCCTCAAATCCCGAAAGGCAAGTGGGAGTGTCCGCGACACTTCTGCGACACGTGCGGTAGGCCGGCCACTGCCCTCTGCGCGTTCTGCCCGAACTCCGTCTGTCGCACTCACGCCGACCCCTCCAAACTGACCGTAAGTGACCTCTACTTGCACTGCCGACACAGCCAGTCAATAAACCGAATGTCTTGTCTGACAGCAACTGCCCGACGGAGGACTCATGTGTTTGGACCATTCGGATCAGGACATCGACGCCGCTCTCAGTCAGATGGAACGCGAGGCCATTGCCGACACCACCGACGACAACATTGAGGCCGTTAGAGAGGAGGCCAACGACTCGGTGGTCGAGTCGGAGGCGCCGCCCGACGTGTCGTTGGCCTCACTGGAGGCCGATTCGGAGGGTTTGGCTCTGGAGAGGAGTGAAGTGGAGCCAAACGAGTCTTAACTCAGCCTTTAATTAATTTAAATTCAATTATAACTATTAATTCATTTATTTCGACAAATATTTAATGATTTGACTAAATGTCTGACATTTGGACGCATTGTTCGATATCTATATCTCAGTTACCATACAATTCGGTCATTAATTCGATTCAATTCATTCAAACGATTCTAACGACAGTTGAGATTGCATTCAATCCAAACCACACTTTAAGGCCAGACCTTTGGTTCGGACTATATTTTAAAGTTATATATAAATTGAAACCAATTTCAAGACTTTTATATCGATTTCACATTTTATTGAAACGAAGCACAAAATCAAACTTTTATTACATGTTTTTCATTAAATCTTTTGAGAGTTCATCGGTTATCGAGTTTATTGACGCCACTGAAGGCCATCACTGACTCAGAGCTAAGACAAACGCGACTTTCAATGACGACAATAAACTATAACTAAATTATCGATAGTTTTCGTACAAATTATTCGAACCCTTATTATAAAGAAAAACTCAATAAAATGTTTTGTTTATCAAATCCGAGGCTTATTCTCCGCTCAGCTGTTCGTACAGTTTGGGGACGTAGTCGTCCCACTGGGCCTCGAAGAAGTTGCCCGCTATTGGTTCGCCCAAATTGTATTTCTTGGCGAAGTTGCGAATCTTGAACTGAAACCAAACCAATTACAGACTATCTGCTCAACCGATCTCTCACTCTATACCTGTCCGCGCCCTTCACCCGATCTATTGGTCAGCTTTGGTTCGTCGGGATTCAATCGGTTGGGCTGTTTGTAGACGAGAAACACATACCTATGAAGTCCAGTGCCTTCAAACACAGCACAACACAAACAATGTGTTAATCAATTGTCGACAAGTAATCAATAGTTAGGCCAACCTTTGGGAGGCCCCGAACCCACATATTCGGAAAGGATTTGGCCGTTGGCCACATTGTTCTCGGGGATGTTGACCACGAGCCAGTGGTGCCACTCCCTGTACTTGGGGGTCAGCCGACTGGGCGCGTCCGGGTCTGTCATGCATAGCGTGTAGAGGGCCTCCGACTCTGCCGGCCATTTGATGAGCGACGGAATGTCCTTCACCTGAGTCGGAGTCAACTCATTGCCCAACTGAAGACAAGCCGTGCATCGGTTAGTCTATGGATCCGACAAATGGCAGCAAATCTCTTACCTTCACCTCAGCATTCGACGGGTATTTAACCTGCAATTCGGCAAAAATAATTAAGTTCTAAATTAGTTCTATAACTTCTAATCTAATTTTAATCGATAAAACTGAATAAAAATATATTTCAGTCACTAATTTTAATTAATAAAATATTGATTTAGTAATAAGTTTTAGTAATTATAAGATAATGAGTTGGGTCATTCTCTGGGTTAGAGTTGGATAAACCAAATCACTAGCAATTGTTGGCCGCCTCGTCCAGTCTTCAGGTTCAGGTTAATTATAAATTGCCCTTGTGCTCCATGCACTCAACATCGACTTGAGCAACATTGGTGCCAATTTTTCTACTGGTTGAAGTTATAAATTAATTTACATCTAGGTGCTACATGCTAATTTAATAAATGAAGCTAATAAATTTAATAAATAAAAACTGTTTATGGCTAGTTAGAATTTATATAGGACATTTAGATTTGGCTGTCATCGAGGTGGTCATCGAGTGTGTAATAACTATTCAAGCCACAATTGACAAGCTAATTTGTGGTCAGTGCGAGTTAGCAGTGCAACAATTGGCGATCTCAAGACTCACCTGCAGGACGTGTTGTGGCACCGCATCGACCACATCGGGAACCACTCCGTGTTCTTCCATTGTCCGCCGCAGTCCGACCGCACTTATGGCTCGCTTTTGACAAACGGTTTGACTTTAATTAAAATTAGAAGAAATCAATTGTTTTATGGCTTTATTTGTCGTTTGTTTTATTGTTTATTGAATTTAACGCTAAGAGAGAAATGAAATGAATTGAACGTCACTTCAAAGGGACGCCAAATGGACGACAAAAATAACGTTTGCATTGCATTGCAGTCACCGCTCGACTCACTCATCAATGGAATGAGATTTCGTTGACTGCGATATAAATTAAACCGATTTCACCCGTTATGAGCGCCGATACTCTTAGACAGACAAATCATTATTGTGACCACTAGTGGTCACTTCGGCCAATGTCCGAGCCTTTAACTACTCTAAACTATAGCTTTTCACTCATTTGGCCAATGAATTAAAGTTAATTCACACGTTTGGTGATAGCGGTTACCACTGATGTCACTGTTATTATCTATATTGCTATTCGTTGAGGTCATCGGCGGTAATAACGGGTCTTTGACTAAGCAGCACAGGTCTGGAGTCCAGACTCTGGACCTTTCTAATGAGCGCTATAGTCTATCTAACCCTACATAACTCAGTTCTGTCTGATCAGTAAAAGACTTTTAAAGAACAAAAGTTATTAAACTCATAAAACACGAGCCAAAGTCGATGTCTGAGTGGACACAATTGGATAATTTATCCGACTGTCCATAAGAACCGGTCAGTTGTCGCGTGAGCTTAGCTTAGATTCCATTACCTGTTAATTGCGGCCAATTTATGTCCAAACTGTTGGCATCTGTTCAATGTCTGCGACCGTATCAGACAATTCACTATCCGTTGTCCAATCATTGTTCTGCACTCGCGATGACCGCAGCCGAAGACCAACTAATGGCAAACCAAAACACAGAACTGTAACCAAAGTCAAACCTCAGAGCCCTCTCCGAAGTGGTGTCTCTGGCATCGCAATACAGTTGACACCAATTAGTGGAAACTCTAGTTCTAAATGCTAGCCGAGTGGTCACTGACCCGAGCGGCCAATAATTTCTGGCCAACTGACTGACCAATACTTCAGCCAAGCTTTAGTACAGATAATGGCTAAATGTAGTGCTAATTGTGGCGACATCGCAATTGTCGAGTATACTATTGGTGTCTGCAATGACCTTGTGCATTTGGCTAGGTAGATGAGCTTGCACAGCTGGAGAGTGGGGCCAATTGGATGCCTGGTAGTGACTGGACTCGGGTCTTGGGTCTCGAGTGAGGTCATGGCCGCGATGGCTGCCACGAGTGGACACTGTATTGAGTCGAGCGATCATTAAATACGTTTCGATTATATTGAGTGCAAACGAGGGCCAGAAGTGAGGGTCCGTTCAATTGGTTTGCGTGAAAGCGAGTGCTCGAGTTGTGGCCCGAAGTGGTGTCTCGGGTCTGGCCGTAGAGACAGTGAGCGCTTCGTTGGCCTCTTTGGCGACGCTTTTGATGGCCTCATAGGTCTGTGAGTGACGTAAACTCGTTGCAAACATTACTCAAACGATTGAACGATTGGTTAATTGTTTTGATTAGTGTTTATGTGTTGAGTCAATCAAAACAAAACCAATTGATTGCAAATAAATCGACTCAAATGTTATGATTTCAATTCAATCGCTTTCCACGCATTGCAAACATGAATCCAATCGTCAGAAATGACCACATTTTGAAAATAATTTGACGCAAAGTATTGAATATTAATTAAAAAATTAATTAAACTAATTGTTAATAAATCGCGATTTGATTAGTCCGGTGACCACTTGCGGCCAAATCCTGTCTCAGTCTCTATGTCTTTGAGTGCAATATATGAATCGGTGGACAAATCACTTCCCATTTGATTGTAAATAATTTGATGACGAGTTATGTCTAACATTCTGAGCATTTTCTGGTCATTTGACAGTCTATAGTCGAGAGGACCGACGGTCGGACACATCGGTGACTAATGAGCGACGGCCAGCACCGGAAGTGGCAGTGCGTTGTCTGCAGTTACCTCAACTACGGGCGGGCCATCAGATGCACGATGTGCTCCACTGTCAGACCCGCCGCCCAACTGATCATCGAAGACGACACACAAAGAGAATCTCCCGATATATACAAAGTGAGTGACCACGATATTGTCTTCAGTTCTGATTGGGTTTGCCTTATGCTGACTCTTGTGACGCTCCCGACAGATGCTGGCGATGAACGAGTCCAATAGTGACCTCTTGTCCAAGTGGTCGTGCGATTTGTGCACATTTCTCAATCATTACAATTCTCTGAAGTGTATTCAATGTCTGAATCCCCGGAAGAATGCCCACTGCGGCCCAAAAGCTGACGGCGGGTCGCGACAAATGACATCTAACGATAACGAAGTGCTCACAAGGAGTTCACCGGAAGGTCAGCCGATGGCTTCTGACAGCAACGACAAGAGCGGCAGCCTTAAGGAGAAGAACAAACAGGAGAGCATTGGTGTCCAATTCGGCCTCAAGTGGTCGTGCAGTGCCTGTACTTATGACAACTGGAATGCCGCCAAAAAGTGTGTCCTCTGTCTGACCCCGAGGAAGACTCCAGACGTATTATCTCCCGGTTGTGAACGGCAGGAAGTGATAGCTTCTTCTCATTCGAATCTTAAGGAAAGCGAAGAGACTGACAGAGAAAGTGATTCGCTATCGAAATCTTTGATTAGTTCTAAAGAAAGTGTTAATAACTGTTCGAACAGTGACTTAAATATAATTAAGAATAAGATCAATGAGAATCTGAGTGAAGTGACGCCATCGCCCAACGAGCGAATCGATTACATCGATGACCGCCGCGACCAGCGATACGAAGAGATGTATGACTTGGATCTGTTCATCGGCCAGACCTCGCATCCGGTGAGAGCCAAACGCGTGCCCTCAGACGTCAACAGGTATTTGGCGGCTGAGATCAGACGCCAGTTCGGCAATGCTCTCAAACAACGAAAGGGCGAATTCGGCTGCTATTTCATCACAGAGTTCGTCACTTTCGCACTGCCGCCGGAGATCGAGGACTTGACTCCCGAAATACAGGAGAGACTGTTCGACGAGTATCTGGACCGCGACGTCCAGAAAGGTTGTCCTATTCGATGGCCACCACTTGTATCTCATATATCGGTATATCGCAGAACTGGAAGACGAGTCTCCGATAATCAATTGGAGCCTTGAGTTGACTGAAAGATTGGGTTCGCGTCTCTACGCTCTTTGGAATCGCTCGACCGGTGACTGTCTTCTGGATTCAGTACTTCAGGCGACATATGGTATCTTCGATAGAGACAATCGGATGCGCAAAGCGTTGGGCGACAGTCTCAGTGAAGGTTCTTCTCTATTGTTCTCGCGATTCAGAGAAGCGGAATCACTTCAGGCAAATATGCTTCACTTCACCCTCGATGACGACCAGTGGAGAGAGGACTGGGCTATCATTCTCTGTGAGTGACCCCTCATTGTTGTGACTGACAAACACTATAACTTGCAATTTGTTGGCATCACCCTCACTCTCACCTAGCGTTGGCATCTCAACCTGGTCAGAGTCTGGAACAGATCCATATCTTCACATTAGCCCATATACTTCGGCGTCCAATCATTGTTTACGCGATTCGAATCGTGAAGAGCTTTAGAGGCGATTCTTTGGGTTACGCCGGATATGAAGGCATATATTTGCCGCTTCTGTGGGAACAAAGCTTTTGCTGGAAGTCTCCGATCGCTTTGGGTTACACGAGAGGCCACTTCTCGGCTCTGGTGGCCATCGAGCCCGAGCCGTCGGACCAGCAGATCGGCGCCGGCGCCAACTTCCGGTCGAACGATGACAATGAAGTGATATATCTGCCACTCGTTACGTCCGAACACCAGTTACTTCCCCTACACTTCTTGGGCCACAACGAGTTGGGTCGCGAGGAGGACCTCATCCGGCAGTGGCTCGACTGCTGTGTCACCACTGGAGGCATATTAGCCGCCAAACAGAAGATCCCGTCGAAGCCACTATTGGTGGCGCAGATGATGGACGAGTGGCTCGACTTCTACCGCAATCTGCCGCCAAACTCAGTCTCAGAGACCGTCAAGAATAACGAGTTCTCCAGCGATGACTCCGATCAAGAAATTTGAGTTCCGTTTCCGTCCACACAATCAGTCGATAGTTTCAAGTTTAGGTCAAATATTGGACTTATTTTAGTTGAATTTTACCGAAATTATAATTAAATACAAATAAATAAATATAATATAAATACAAATATAAAGATAAAGATAACTAAACATAGAATTTATGGATCCCTTCATAGCGTTTGACAGTCTATTAGTTATTGTAATTATCGGTAATCAATGTTATTCTTGAATAAACTTTAATTCATTACGTTTTCACTTAAATATCACTTTTATTGCAACAGATATTACAATATATAACAATTCAACTGTTCTTAAGGCAGAGGCTGTGGTCTCGCGGGTCAGCCCAACCGCCGTTCGGTTTGGGAGCTCTTCGTGACTTCTTTGACTCACTTATTGTCATTTGTTTTGGGAACAGATAGTTATGCGAAGACTCAAACAGTTTTTCTAATTTTGCGATCACTTCTTCGTTATTGCATTTGGTCTTCTTGTGGTGAAGACCACACCCGCCCGTGTGATAGACTCTGGGAGTGGACACGACTAGAGTGGTCAGTGGTTGCGGCAGACATTGGTCACTGATGTGTTGCAATGACCAGTCCCTTACAGTTGGTGATTGTACAATTGGACAGTTGTCAACAATTAATAACAGTCCCTTACCAATTGTAATCGTCATACGTGCAAAACGTGTCGGCGCAGGCCTTCACTCGACTCCAAATGGCTCTGCAATCAGTGGCAGTCAGAGGAGTACTGATGGCCACCGCAAGTGACCACAGATGACGACTGACCTGTCGATAGTGAATCCCATGTTGTGCTCACTTGACATCCACTTTGTGGCCAACACTTTGTTTCCATTGCGCGCGAAATCAGGCGAACGGGTGTACGAACCGAGAGTTATGACGGGATGTTTGTTCTCGTCTCTAACCGATGAGGAATAAGTCGGAGAAAGTGATCATTGAATTACAAATCTATTTGATTCGAATCTGTATATTAATGTATATTAAATTATATAAGTATATCAAATCGCTGTACTTTAAGTTACATCGTTTTGATTTGGTTTGATTGGCTTCAAATCAAAACTCATTTCACAAGAGAATCGTTGGTCTACTTATATCCGGATTTCTTATCTCGGGGTCCGATTGTATAATTAAACTGCGAACAAACCGTCGGTTAATCTCATTCATCAATTTCCAGACATGAATGGCGTCGGCAGATAAGTAGTGGTCCTCTTCGAGGAACATAACTGGTCCCGAATGGTGTGCAGTGACCCGAAGTTTGTCGAAGACTCGGTTGGTTTTCCACCACCAATGATGTTTGGTCTGACATACGGACGCCTCCCTGTAGTGACCGTACGAGTCGGCACTCTTGGCATTAATGCACCCCATCTTAACAGCTCTTGGATCGGATCAGGCGGTTAATGGCTCGTCAATCAAATCAAGCGGTGAAAGAACTCACTCGTCTGGTGACACATCGCGCGGACAGTCCTCGGGAGACTGACCGGGGAATGTGTTCGGATGGAGTTGCAGGGAATGCGGGTAAAAGATTTGGATGACCTTTGATATGATATGATATGATTGGCATAGTTTAGTTTAGAAGGGAATCGAGACGCGAGTCAATACAGACTTTGCAGAACTTGATTGCGTTGACCAGTGAATTGATCTGCGGATCAAACACGTCGTGACTGAAGACGACTAGTGTTTGGCCGATGCCTTCGGTTCTCTCTAACGACCGGATCAGAGCCGACAAATAGTGGATGCGATTGTGGACCTGAACCACCAGAACCAGGTCATTGTCGCCGAGAGGTGCGAATAAATCGGAATTTAAAACATTTTGCTTTTCATTCATCGATTCAATTGATTTTCGCAAATCTTCGATAGATTTTCTAATATTTTGATCCAAAGTTTTTGATTCACTAGCATTCAAATGGCTTATCGCCAGTGGTTTGGCCAATGGTTTGGCCACTGGTTTGCCACTCAATGTGTGCCAAACCAAAGCAATGGCAACCGAGAGACCGATGAGTTTGGCGGCAGTGCCGACCAGTCTCTGGTGGCGTCGGACGAGCCGACAACTCATTGCACTGACTGACTACTACTGACTACTACTGTCTACTGTCAGCTGTTGTGCACTCCGGTGGCTCTCACGAGGCTCTCATCCGTTTGTAAACACACTGACGACACGTGACTTTCACGACAACACACGACACGTGGGAACCGCTCAAGAGATGGACAGCTCTGCCAATGACCACAACAAACGCAAGCAATTCGGGAACAGATATCTGACCGATGAAAGCCAGGTCTTCGAACACAATGCCTGGTATGAGCTCTGATGGGTACGATATAAGCAATGGGGGCCGGATAGGGCAAAAATATACATCTATGTATATGTATATTGCTCATTGCTTATAAATATCACTCTGATCTCATGTCTGACCAGAACTGATCTGATGTCAACTCCAGGGACGATGTTTCTTGGGGCGAAGATTTCGTTGAATCGGTTGAAACAAAAATCAGAGGAAATTCCGAAAACAAATTATCGGTCGATAGGAAGGATGAGCTCGATATGAGAGCCGACTTCTATTGGGACCAGTTTTATGGCAAACACGATAACAAGTTCTTCAAAGACAGACATTGGCTTTTCACCGAATTCCCGGAACTGAAGCTCTCGGACAATGACAACGACAACGAGCACAAGATTCTTGAGTTGGGTTGCGGTGTCGGCAACACTGTCTTCCCTGTCCTCCAAATCAACTCCAACCC
>JAQGBE010000230.1:0-23622 GCA_034698225.1 Scheloribates latipes | reverse complement strand
AATAAATAAATAAATAAACTTATAATAAATAAAATCATTCAAATCAGTAAATAAATCAGATGTCAGGCAATGTAATGCCAGTCAAGTCAGTGAACTGCTTGAAGATGGAGACGAAGCCGTGAGCGGTCACCTCTCGGGCCACGTCGCTGACCATATTGCCGAACAGTTTGACCACTTCCGAGACCAGGACAGCGATGATTTCGCCGACAACGCCGCCCACTGTCTGCAGTTTGCCCTTGTTGCTCTTGTCCAGGTCTTTGACCTCTTTGTTGTTGAAGTCGTTGATAGCAGTGATTTGATGCAATCGCATAATGTCGTACATATCCGCCTCTTTTCGTTTGCTCTCCTTATTAGTGGTCTTGTGCTCATCCCGTTTACTCTTCTCCAAACCATTGCTCGAATTGTCTTTTATCGCTCTTCCGGTCGCTGTCTTATTGGTGGCCATAGCAGTCGGTTCCGAAGGTTGTGTGGCATTGGATTCTGTCTTCGCTTGGGTTTGGCCCTCAAGACCCGAAGTTATGGCAATGGAAGCGAAGAGAATCGCCGACAGAAGCACTAAAAATACATTAAAACAAACTCGATCATTGCCATGTCATTGATAGAGATCTTAACTTTTTATTACTTGAAGAACCTAAATCTCTTTACTAAAACTTAACAAGTTTAATAAGAGTTAATAAAACTTTTTATTTTAATACTTACAAACAAAATGCTTAGTTTTGGTCATTTTATTTATTTATTTATTTGGTAACAAAACAATAGTAAGAACTAAGAGCCCACTCTTCGGACGGTATCAAACAAGTTTGGTCAGAGTCGTGAAACGTTTGCGTAGTGGAGAACCAGCGATAAACTGATCGCTTATTGACGATCGACGAGGTCTCAGGTGAGACCAACATATGGAGCACTCAAGTCGTGTACCGGAGCTCTCGATTGAGAAACAAAATCCGAAGAATTTTTTGGATGCAATTAAAATATTGTTTGCTCTCGAGTTTGGCCCGTCTTTGCAGGTTTGGGAAGATGTCATTCCTCACCAATGGATGAACTCTGAACAGGAAAACTGGATAATTCAGTAATTGAATGTTGAATGTCATCAGCGATGACCCACTTTAGGCCATCACCACTCGTAACACCACTTCACACAAAGTTCAATGACTGCACTCAGTTCGCCAATAGATTCTCTCAAACTATTTGCTCAAAATTTTATAGTTTTCAACTTCTTTTGAATCGTTAGTTCTGTTAACGAATGTCAGGGTTAGGAATGAGTCTGGCAATGATCGGGTCAGCTACTCCTTCATCATATATAGTTAAGCTAATAGTTCTCTATGTAGCTTGCACTTTTTCAAGGGTGAAGCGGAGGATAAAATTAATCGATGTCAAATTGAATATAAATTTAATTTAATAATATGATTCATCCGATCGACAATCTTATAATCGCACAAATTTTAATTAATTTAAACCATTATCTATATATTGTCAGACGACTAATGCAATTCATTTTATTGGGAAGAATATAGGCATTAGTTTGTGGTAGACGTTGACATCGACCGGACGATACAAACAGAAGATAATTCGCTCGATTCGGTCGGCATATCGACTGCTTTCCAGCCAATGCCTGACTGTACTCAACGCAATTTGAGCGCCGCTTTCATTGGGGAATCGATTTATTCCGGTCGACACACACGGAAAGGCAACTGACTTTAGCTCGTATTTCTCCATCAGTTCCAATACAGATCTGTAGCTGTTCCGCAGAACCTCCGGCTCGTGGTTCTGAGTCCCGACCGTATGAATGATATCTGCGACACATATTACATGATAATTGATTAGCAACCAAATACTGAGATCGAACTAATTTTAACATACATTTAGCCGGGAGTTTGTATCCACCGGTGATCTTGGAATTACCGAGTTCACAGCCACCAAGAGTCCGGATTTCAGGCTGAAGAAGCTCTCTTCCAGCAGCCGTATTGATGACGGCGTCGACTGCGATACCCATTTATTAGATTTGATTTGATAATATTTGTAATTTGTAATACCTCCTGAATATCCGGCGATATGTACATTGGTTGAGTTGACCACTGCGTCCACTTCCAGGTGAGTGATGTTTCCAACAAATATTGAGACCTTTTTGCTGAGTTCGTTACTGAAGATGTGATCGGACAGTGAAGTAAACTTGAAATCACTTCGTTCTTTGCGGTACAAATCCCACGGCTTTATGTCACTCAAAGTCCTGTATTGGTCACCGCATTGGTATTCTTTGCGTTTGTCTTCCGAAGACATTGCGAGATATCGTTCTAAAGCTCGAATAAATTGAATGACTTTGTTGAATATTGAAAATTACCTCTATTATAAGTTGAGAAATCCATGTGTTAGCTTCTTGAATTCAACTAAACTGAACGAACGAGAGTATCTCAAAGACTGATAACAATTTTGTTCGAGGTTCTAACAATTTGCACAGACATTTCGTGTATTCGTGTATTCGTTATTAATGGCCAATTAGGCCCTTGAATGGTTCAAATTCATTAGTTCGAATCAAGTTGAATGGATAACCATGATGTGTATCACATGTTGATGACGCAAATGTTGATGACTAGACTAGGTGACTAGCTACTCACATTTAGTTACCAAATTTTCCAATTAGTCTGTTAATATTCAAAGCAACCTTGATGATATTAGCAGGCATGCCCAATAGGGGGGAGATTCCAAACCCCCTAGCGGTCAAGTCATTGGGCATGCCTGGATATTAGATAGGTGAAATAATTGGCAGACAATGATTAAAATTTCACACATTTATTAATTAAAATAGACTTTTGATTATATCGATTAATGAAGAATTATAATCCATTATAAAATATCAGATAAAAGTTTACTGAAGAGGAAAATATTTTGGCATCAGTTTGTGATAGGCCTCGATGTCGACCGGCAGGAAGAGGCAGAAAATGATTCGTTCGATCTGTTCGGCGTACGGACTATTGTCCAACCAGTCCCTGACTGTGCTGATGGCCACGTGAGCCGCGTTCTCATTGGGATAGCCGTAGACGCCGGTAGAAATGCAACAAAAGGCAGTCGACTTCAGTTGGTATTCGCGCATCAATTCCAGTGACGTCTGGTAACAGCTCTGAAGTTTGGACGGCTTTTCGCCGACCGGACCGACGGTGTGAATGATATCTGTGAGACAACAGGCGTTAGTTGACTGACACTAATTACCAGTTGACAACTCTTCTTGTCTTACACTTAGCCGGCAGTTTGTATCCTCCGGTCATTTTGCTGTGACCTGTGGGACACCCGCCCAGAGTGCGGCACTCGGCCTGAAGCAGATCGTGACCGGCAGCCGAATGGATCGCACCGTCCACTGCAATACATAGTCATTTTACTTCCCATTGACCACAACCCAACTGCCAGACCTCCTCCGCCCCCTCTCAGAGGCTCATTGGCCGCATTGACCACGGAATCGATCTCCAGAGCAGTGATGTCGCCGACAAAAATGGACACTTTGTCGTTGAGTTTGGGGTTAAAGACATAGTCAGACGTTGAGAATTTGGTGCTTATGTTGTGGTCTCTGGCGTATTGCGGCCACGGCTTGATCAGCGACAATGTCACGAAGTTGTCACCGCATTTGTATTGCTTGCGCTTCTCTTCCAAAGACATCTGGAGATATCGGTCTGTGAGAGATATATCAAGTTAATTATGGCACTTCTGACTTCACACACAAAAACTTTGGTTACTTTACAAGTTAGTTAGAAGGCCGGAAAATTTAGTTTGCAAGTAACTTTGAGGAGTAAGTTGATGAGTGAGTTAACGAGTAACTAAATGAGCACGTTGGCAAGTGAGTTTACAGGAAACCTACTTGTAAGTTAACTTGTGAAGTCAATTAGCAAATTGTTTGCAAGGTCATTCATAAAGTTTCTTGTAAAAGTAATTGTAATTCACAAAGGTATTTGTGAAGTAACTTGCATTGTCGATTGTAAAGTCATTCACAAAGGTATTTGTGAAGGTAATTGCGAAGTTATTTGCATGAATAATCATTAAAATACTTGTAAAAGTTGCCAAAAATGTTTATTCAAATGTTATTTCAATAAAATCAATCAATACAATCAATTAAGGTAAATTACTTTCGTATCTATTGATTAATTCATTCAATTCTTTGTTATCAACTTTAGATTCCTTCAAATTATACACAACTTTCTCTAAGAACTGCATCAGTTTAGCGGACTTATGGTTATATTTCTGAAGAAAAACATGGAAAGAATAAAACGAATAAAATATTGCTTTAGAGTTTGGAACTTCTCGTTGTTCGAAGAGGATCTTCTTTCCGATGATGACTTCTGATCGGTGTTCCGTCGGGTTTGTAAAGAGCAAACCGCCGTCGAATTTGCCGCTTTGGTTCGGTTCGAACAGTATTTGGGAATCGGTCAATAATTCGAGGCATTGAATGATATAGGTCGCCCGTTCTTGACCTGGTAATTATAATTAAAAATTAATTCAGATATCAGTGTAATCACGTTAATTAACATTACCGCCACGATTCACGGGTTTGGGCAAATGGGCAACAATAGGATCGCGCCATAGTTGGTCCTCCAATTGGTAAAACCGATCGGAACTTTCATTGTAGAGTTCATCCGATCCCTTGGTGAACCCGTACTTCATTCTGTGCCACTCGGCAATTTGATAGCCCATCTATATAAATATTTTGAAAGATCAGAGGAATTTGATTATGTGGTCAAATACCTATGACCATGGTTATATTACCCCTATAAAAGTCCTGCAATTGGGATAGGTTATCAAGAATTGCTCCAAACGTGCGCCGACATTGTACGTAACGCGATCCCAAAATTTATGAAAGAATTCATTTTCTTTCTTAGGCTTTTTCACACGTTTGGGATTTGGAGTAATAGTTCGCTTAATGTGGCGAAATTCAGTCATTGATTCGGATTCGGATTTGATGGGATCAATGAGGTCTTTATTAAACGATTGACGCAAATGATTAAATTTGTTTCTCAAATATCGCCTTAATGATTCCTATGATTAAAGAGATTAGTGATTTAGACAATTACTAGTTTTCATACAATTATTTCCGAATATCTGATGTCTTTATCCAATTCTACGAGGAAATCCCTGACTGCCTTCGGTGGCACATAGCATCTAGATATGATGAGCAAGGTCATACATAGGTATTTGTATATTTTGCTTACTTAAAGTAGCTCAAGAAGAATATGGCCAATTCTTCCCGAACGGTGACAAACATTGGTAATCTTCAGAATGACGATCGTTAGAATATCGTAGTTCCCGTTGGCCCAGATTCATCTTTCGTTCTTTATAAAAATCAGCTTGATGATATAAAATTCAATCAAATTAATTCAATTAATACCGATTTGTTCTTTGAATACACTGACAGCGATCTCGTTCTCCGGAAAACCCCTGATTTGTGGATAATTGTCACCAAAATAACGTTCGCCTTCGGATTTGTCTGAAGATTGTGAAAGAGATGTCAAAGCCGTAGAATAATGGCCGGAATTGCTGCCGAGAGTGGAAGACTCCGACTGCTTAGAGGTCAGGTCAGACTCCGAGGCATTGGAGTTCAGGTTATCGACAGTATTGTTCTGTTCGGCGACACCCGAGCGATCATCGGTGTCACAAGACTTGTAAGACATTTGAGAAGAGGATGGGATAGAAAGCATTGAATCGATTTGCAATTCATTTTGCAAATGATAGATGAAATTCATCTCGTCTTTGAGACTCTTATTCAATAGCTTTCCGATTAGCCTATGTGTGGCCGGAGTGGCCATAGCCGGTAACATCGAGTCGTCGATACCGTCTTTGATAAAATTAGCCAGATGACCCACACAATTGGCTTTGACCAGAATGGACCGAACTTTTCGGTACTCTTGAGGGCAAACATCTTCAGACGAATCCATCGCTGACTATAGACTCACTCACTAGACTAGCACTCACTCAATGCTCTCAATGGGAACCGGAAGTGGTATTTAGGCGCAAATTTCTCAATCAACTTGACATATAATTTATGTAAGCTATGTGTGGGGTCGAGCTTCTGTGACACATGCCTTTGTCACCATAGCGACACATGCCTGTGTGATTTAATTTTTGTGTAAAATGCCTTTCAATTGCCGAAAATGTAATGAGTTTTTTAATGACTATAAGGGGTTTAATTCACATCAATATATACACCTCAAGAAAGGCGAAGAAGTGATTTGTCAGATCGATGGATGTCCGAGAGTGATCAAGTGCAAGACGATTTTAAAAGATCACCGCAATCAATGTCATGCAAACTTCACCGCAAATAATTATCAATTGTGTGCCAATAATAAAGTGATTAATCAGAAAAGATTGAAGAAATCGCATGAATCACAGACTGTTATAACGATGGCTGAACCAGAAGAAGCCATGGAAGTGGACAATGACCGAGGCATTGGTCAACTGGCTAACTCTGAAATCGCCAGTCAGTTCATTGACAAACTTATTCTGTTTAAAGCCAAACACAATTTGAATGAGATAACACTTATTGAATTCGTTCCGCTTATGTTAGATATGGTAGAAGAAATCAATAAACTCGAAAACAGTAGTGATATAAAGCACAGAATCAAATATGCTTTTAAGGACTATAAGCGCTACAATTCGTATATTAAACGAAAGCCGAATTATGTTGAACCGAAAGAACAAACAATTTTTGACGCAAAACAATTGCCATACAAATTCAATTTCATTCCTATCCACTCCGTTCTGAGGCAGTTATGCGAAAACGATAAGTGTTTCACTGAAATGTTTGGCAATAAAGGTAATTATTGTTTGCTTGTTAAACAAGCTCAAACATAGGCATTTGTTTGGTAAAAAGTAATTCTGATTTTTTTTTGCAGAGAAGAGACCGAACGGCTATTCATTCGACTACAAAGACGGGTCGGTCTACACTAAACCGAATCAACTGACGATAGACTTGAGCTTATATATGGATGACTTCACGCCTGTGAACGCTTTGGGCGGTAGTGTTGTGACCAATAGCTTTACATCAGTCTATCTCAAGATACTGTCATTGCCCGCGAGCTACCAGTGCCGACGTCTGGACCCAATCATGGCATTCATGTCGCCCAAGAAGGCCACGCATTCACTCATTGAAGAGGTTTTTTATCGACTGTATGTACAGCTGAAAGAGCTATCAACCGAGGGATTGGATATCGATAGGGGAGGAGAGACTGTCAAAGTGTATGCAAGAATAGTCGCCTTTTGTGGCGATAACCAAGGACAAAACCTCTTCTATGGGCTACCAACAAGTTTTTCCGGGAATAGTGTGCAGTGCTGCACCATTTGCACGAGCAGTTGTGACTTCAACAGACATTTCTTATATTATTCTCCCAATTCATTATCTCAGCGGCAAAAGGCTGAACGCAATGGTAATATAATTTGTATTCGATTTCAAAGGAATGTGAAATCATTTCAAATGCCTCTGAAATTATTTATATCATCATATTTTCAGGTCTGAAATACCCCTCTTATCGGACAGATGTTGAATATCGGAAAGATGTTGAAGGATTAAAATATAGACATCCGTTGTTCAATAATCAAACGCAATTATATAATATTAACGACATTATGACTGCAGATCCGATGCACGACCTGAATGAGGGGGTCATTCAATATCTCATTCATGAAATGTTGAAACTTTTGAAATCAAAAAATTCCCAAAACATTGATTTCCAAGCTATCGTTGACGATACATATTTCTCTCATGGAAGACCAACTATTAGCACCGATTTGAAGATCAAAGGCAAAGCCGTTCAGAAGTTACAGTTCTTCACATTTATGCCTCGAATATACAGACAGTTTTGGCCCAAAGCTCAGAACAGGTAAGATCAGAGGTATTTGATTATCGAAATTAACTTGATAATTTGTTAGCTTAACCCACAAATTATGGTTTGATATGATGGATATATTGTCCTATGTCTACTCGGATGTCATCACAGATCAAATGATCAATGAATTGGAGATAATGATTAACAATTTCTGTGATCTAATCATCAAGGAAAAATTGGACTCAATTAAAGTATTTAAGCTTCACAAGTTGACTCACTATCCATATTTGATGCGAAGATTAGGGCCCATATCTCACTGGTCTACAATGGACTTCGAGCGCACACACTATCTCTCGTCACAACGTATTAAAGGGACCAAATGCTTCAAAAACCCGACCTATACTATGGTAAAAGACCATCAGATACAGCAAGCATTCACTCGATGGCCGGATAGTCTTATTCGAAATATGGAGAAAGTGGGGCCGAAATCGATTGCTATACCCACACAACATAGGAATTTGTTGTCGGCCTACATCGGGCCAGAAGTAACTTCAGTCGACTCTTGTGATGCCATTTTCATTAAGGGAATCGAATTTCGAATTTTAATGTATTATCCAAGTAATGTGAGCTCAGATGAAAAGCAAATGAGATTTCAACAAATTGTCGCAATTTATGTCATTAATGAAAATTATTATATTATAGCTGAAGAATATAAATCGGAATTTGTTAATCATTTTTATGCATATAAATTGTCAGATAAAAGGCCTAAAATATCTGTAATTAATCCAAAATCACTGATTAATGTGAGAAAGCATTTGGCTTTCGAGTACAATAAGGATTTGTATATAATTAAATCTTTCAAATATCTGAATCAAATAAAACCATTCAAATACTTTTGATATTCAATTTCAATCTATTTTCAAAGCCTTGCCGACCAGTAATCAAAGGTAAAAAACCTGCACAACACAGGTATTTGTTGTGTACGTATGTCCACACATACCTTTGTGAACATCCTTTACAATACAGTAATAAATAACTGAGTGTGAGATAGTTTCAGTCCAAGTCTACGCTTTTCAATAACTACCCATCCGTGGGAACAATAAAATTAAAAGGGTTAGCGAATTTGTAAACCAATATTTCGAGCATAGGTGATAACAAATCATTTAGTTTTGTTTTTTCTAATCGGTTCTCAGAATTCATAACCTGTCCATCCGATTCTGTAGTCTACTAAAGCAGAGGTCTATTTGCTATTTAAGTCACTCGATCTTTCTTTAGCTGAGTTAGTGTTAGTTTCTTGATTGAGATGGAATATCTTAGAGTCTGTTTGAGAAATCTAGACTTTCAAAGTGTGATTATTCATGCTTTTCTCAGCGGTAATCCAACTCGTGTTCAATGGATAAATGATGGATTGGTTTGCGGATCTGTATTTGCCGAATACCTAATTGCTTTAATCCGATTATACCCGTACACCGACCCGAATTCAATGATTGTGTTCACCATGCTCATCTACCCGAGGCTAAAGAATCAGTGGATACACCACTTCCGGCACTTGACATCTCTTCTCGACGTAAACCCTGTCGTTATACATGTAATCGAAGCCCGTCTGCGTCTAGCCATCAATAATATTATGAATTGAATTGTAAGCAGAATTAATTTGCAAATAAATTTGAATTATTATTGTCATTTGTCATCTGTTTGAACACATATTTATGGTATTTGTATCGAAAAAATGTTATAAATCAGCGAAAAATAGTCAATGAAATGTAATACAAAGTTTTGATTAATAAGATCGGTAATTAGTCAAAGGTATGTGACTGTGTTTGCCATCATTTTGGGCGAAAGTCGTCTCTGCTTTTGCCATCTCTGGCCAGTCTCTTATTTGTGTCCACTTTGAGTCTGTGAGTCCACACATCCAATTGGTGTTCGCGAAGACCCGCGTTGTCGTCAATGATCTTATTCTTGGCCACGCCATCCAAGACCTCCTTCTCGATGCTGATCCAGTTTGGGATATTAACTACTAATTCTCTGAACTCTTTCTCACGGTCAAGCAGTAGTGCATTATAGCACTTCTCTAAATGTTCGAGATACTTATTCCCGATGCGTAGAGTGTCATGGGCATCTTTGATGCAGTCGTGATCAAGATCAGTGCTGTTGGGATCCCACTCTTGGATGAGGCGCTTACTAAATCCATAGGCCAGTTTTTTCAAACTGGGCGATTCGCCAGTAGGGGATTGGAATCGGGGAATCTTAGCCAAATCAATGATTTGGATGCGCCAGTTAATTAGCTCGTCCAACGTGAGCCCAAGAGCTTTGAAATCATTGACTCCATTCATCACAAAAATCGATTTTCCGGCTATAAATATACAACAAATTGTAAACAAATTAAGCCGAGGTATTGGCTATTGGGACCCATGCCTTGGTCCCCATTTTACTTACAGCAGAACCGTAGGAATTGTTGTTTGAATGCCTCAACGCTCACGACAGTTGTCGTTCTGAGTAGTGCATCGATGGCTTCAGCCCGACTGAGACCCGTCAGGTCTGCGTTTGTTTTCCACTCCGACAGGTTCGGGAACTTTGCGTACAAAAGAATTTCTCTGTTGGATAGTTCACCCTTTCTGGCGATTTTGACTCCAGGCTTAACTTTCACTCGACAGCTGAGCGCCGCAGTCGTGGCCTCTGGCGCGCCGTCAACTGTGACGAACTCCACGTCCAGAGCCGCCCATCGAAAGTAGACTTTTCCGCCATCGTATTCGTAGTAACACATAGAAGACATCGCTTGGGTCGGGATGCCGAGCGAGTTCTTCTGTCCGACCTTCGCCAGTGCTCGAGCGCTCTTCTCTGTCAAGTCTCTCATCAACGGGTGTTCGGGTTTGTATTGGAGTTTACTCCTGACCAGTGGACACTCTCGGCTACTGTGGAATGGGAGCTTTTGGCCGGCCCGGGTGACCCGGTTAAGACAGAATTTACAGTTCGGGCAGTTCTGCCACTTATGTCCGGCAATAAAGCAGAGCTTACAGGCAAGAAGTGGGGCCTCAAACCATTGCAATTCTTCGAGTAACTTATGCGCTTTCATTTTGCGGTACATCTATAGCAAACAAGGGGTTAGCAAAGGTATGTGTCGACCCCTCACATTCCTTTGAGAGGATTATATAATACCTCTTTGTAGGCCTTCCAGTCGTTACAGAACCATTCAATTCTTATCCACTTCTTAAGCAGAATTTCAGGCTTCACTTGAACTCTGAGTTCGAGGCCTTTGCCCAACGGATCTCTCAGAATATTAATGAATGTTCTGTATCTCCGATCATTGATCCAAGCAAAGACAATGAATGTCCTGCCTTCCTCGAAATGGCCTTTCGCTTTGTTGACCTCTCTGGCCACGCTCTGGTTGACCACTGACTTTGTCTTGAGTTTGAATTCGCACAAACCTCTGGGCGTCATATATGTAGAGTAGCGGTGGACGTGTTCGCTATTGACCACATCGTCCCACTCTTTTCGGATATAATTGGGGGTATTGTCTGGGAAAAGCACCATGATAAGTGTCACAAAGGTATGTGTGATCAGGTCCTAATCGGAACTAACAGTTGGAGTATGGGTAAGGAGTCTTATCCCAAGACTGAACGAGGTCTCCCCAATCACAAGTGGAACCGCTCTCTTCAGTCGGCTGTTGACTTATGGGGGCAGACATGAAGGGTCCGACGACCAGACCCGCGCCCAAGAAGTGATAATCCTCTGATTGGTTCGGTTGTTGGGCATCAGCTTCGCTCTGAGCTGTTTCAATATGTCCGGATTGCCGAGCCTTAGCCCTCTCCATAATGAGCTGTGTATTCCTCTCGAACTCGGCTCTGCTCTGCATTATGTTAATCTCGGGTCGAATCGGTACTTAGTTTGTAAATAGAAATCAAATTATTTAAATAGATGTCATATAACATCATAGTATACCTGCCGAGGCTTCGGCATTAACTGTTGGGTCGGCGCCGGACGCCGTCGGGAGTGTGACGTCAGCTACCGGATGGCCGACAGATGCATGTGTCTGACCACCGGATGTGTCCATAGGCTCGACCTGTTTGTCGGCCGATACCTCTGTCTCATCAACACTGGAAGCTCCCACTGATATGACTGACTCTGAATACATAATAAATAAAAATAAACTCATTTTTCAATCAATTGATATCACCGTCGGCCGAGGTATTGGCCAATTGATCCTCGCTCTCATCCCCGACGAGTTCCCGGAAGTCTTCTAACGAAGGGGCGGCCGATATCCAGCCACCAAAGCCCTCATCGACTTTGAATAGACAATAATCATAGCATTAGGTGATAACAAATCATTTATACCGGGATTGTCTCCGTCCCGATCTGCCATTCCTCCTGAGTTTGCTCTTGAGGTCAATTCTCTTACTATTGGGTAGATTAAGACATTAGTTCAATGAAGATAATAGATGTCTATCGCTGGCCATCGCTGATGACAATAGCGCTCGCACTCAATGGCCGACACTAATGGCCGCTAATAATGGCCTCAAATTCCTCTGAGACCGACACCAAATACCTCTGGTGTCTGGATCTGACTTCAAATGCCTCTGAAGTCGACATCAAATACCTCTGATGTCTGTCAATATCGCGGGCAACGGGTGGCCGAGGTATTGGACACCACATGCCTTTGGTATCCGGAGCTCACCTCCAATGCCTCGGAGGTGTTCGGCTCTGCTCCCGAAGAGTAAGCCAATGGCCAGACACGGCATACCAATGCCTCGGTATGACTGGTCGGACCATCGGTCGGATCAATAGATGACTTACTTGTAGTTGTCTTTGATGTCGAGCGCGATGTCCAATGTTTTGCTGCCAAAGGCTGAGAAGCAGTGCAAGCAATGGCTCCCAAACACTGACTGCAGTTGAGTTCGATTGCAAATGTGATTGCAATTGAGTTTGCAATCAATTACTGCGCACAACAATGAATGCAAATCATTGTGTGAGTGACTTCAGAAACAACACGTGATATGCACTGACACGTACTTTCTGAACGACAGCTTAAATTGCTTGCTAATTCACTTGTCTCGGCTAAACTCATTTAGCATGTTACTTGTAAAGTAACCAAAGTTTTTGTGTGCAGTGGTATACCTTTATGCTCTTGGAAAGCCATGTTGTGGTAATTGACAGATCCCAACAGTGATAAGACGACGGCAGAGGAGAGCGTTGTCTTCAGCAGAGGTCGAACTATTTGGCGACAGTTAAACATAAATGGATTTAATTTAATTTAGTAATCAGTAATTAGCTAACAATTGAGACGATAAATCAGGCGATTGTCAGCTGTGTTGTGATTACATAAAATACGACAAACAAAGTTGTTGGGTTTGGTTTGCCACCAGGACAATTCATAAATCATCTACATTTTCTGATACATTATCTTGTTAATTGCAAAACAATTAGCTAACAAACACAATCACTAATTATTTATGACAAAATATAAATAATTTACCGTGGTGATCATATGATCTTGTGTGTGTGTGTGTGGTGAGCAAGGCATTTTTGGCTCTTTTAATCGCCTGCTCTAATACTTTAATTAGAATTTTATTGTTCTGATAATTAGGTATTTGATTATTATTTAACAGGCAAATCGCAATGTATTTGAGCATGGCAAGCAATGTTGTGTTGTACGAGACATAGACACAACGAATAACTTTGACACAGATATAGGTATTGATGGCTGGAATCCAATGAGATTTGCATTTGTTGGTCACCAGTCAGACCAAAGTGTGATAATTAATGTAATTTCGCGAGAGTTGTCTGCAATCTATCAATCAATAGATCAGTCACTCAATCATCGAAATAACAAATTCTCTCCACAATTGACCCAATTTTGCAATCCAACTAAAAGTGTTTTTTTTCGAAATTTTTATTTGTCGTCGAAACCAATGAAATGAATGCTATTTAATCTCTAATTCTAATCCATTTGTCTTTTTGAGTGATTGATAGCCATAGTTGTGAACGCCTTTCACCCTTTGATTCCATTAATCCCACAACAATTGGAGACATGTTTTGCGATATTCGCACCGATTCTTGTTTATAGAGATCTGAAGAATGATTGTAAAAGCGAAAGGCGAATGAGCTTGACAAATTACAGATCATAATTGGCAATTATGGGCGAGAAGGACGTGATAATTAGCCTCAAATTTTGAAATGAAATTATTGAATCGCTCAGTTTAGATGCTTGTTATTAATTCTGGTTAACCAGTGGTTAACTGTTAATTTTGTAGTCAATTGGAATTCAAATGGTATTGAACTGATGTTAAACCAAATCGCCAGAAGTGATAAATAATCGGAAAGCTATTGAACTTAATTGCAATTAATGAATATTTTATTAATTTTTTGCAATTATTTTATCAAATGCTGAAAGTTTTGAAGCAATCATATGATTATAACTTATAATTTATAAGACAATTTGACTGTTGAACGAACAGTTTATTGTATCGATAAATGCATTGATCGGACGCAACAAATTGTGTATAATATATGGCAGGAGTGAGTGTCAGACATATCGTTGACCGAAGAGATTATTTGGAGAACTGTTTGATCGGTATTTAACTTATTTTAAAACAAAAATGTAGTTATCATCAAATGAGGTCTAATTCAGTCCATTAGGCAATAACCAGTGGATTACCAGTGACCGCCTTTGCCGTAGCCGTAGCCCAGGGCGGGAGCGGCCAACACCTTGGCTACTCGGAGCTCGGGAGCAGCAGCATGGTGGATGTTGACGCTGTATGAGCCCAGAGGTCCTCCCAAACCGTAGCCGTAGGCCTCGGGGGCGGCGTAAGCGACCGGACCGCCGTAGGCGATGCGGGCCTCAGGCTGGGCGTATCCGATGGCGGGACCGGCTGTGCAGTGATGACCAACCAGTTGGTGGTTAGTTGTTTGCCAGAATGTGGTTACATTTGAATGTCTCACCCAAGTAATGGCCGCCACCGTTGATGGAGACATCAGCTGGGTCCTCTTTGGAGTCAACTCCTGGCTCGTTGGTCTTGATGTTAGCGCGGAATCCATGGGCATCAGCAACGTATTGGACGATTCTCTGGCGACCATCGTGGTCGTTCAGGGTATACGAGCCAGACTGGTATCCGGGTCCGCCTTTCTCTTGTCTGGTGGTGCCGCCGCTGGCATGTTGTTCCTTGTAGGCGAAGGCATAGTTGCCGTGGCCCTAATGAACGGACACAAAGTTGGTCAGTCGGCAAACATTCGGCTGAGACTCACATCATCGGATCGCTGGACGGCCGACGATCCGGTGTTGATGGCTGTGGCGTCAACGCAGACGACAACCGCGACAGACAAGAGGGCGAAGAATTTCATTTTAATAATTTAGGTAATGGTTTGGAGTCTTCTGAAGGAATGAAGTGACTGATCCGATCGAGACATTGGTTCCATATTTATAGCAAAGTGTGAGCCGACGTCAGCGTGCAGACAGACCATGCACATTGCCACATTGCTGCTGTAGCGCCAACTTAGCCAACGATACATTACTTCTTCTTCAAGGTCTGGCGAGAGCACCGACGCCTTCTTCGGTCTGCAATTGTCGATCACAATGCTCTACAATCGCAATCGCAATCCCAGTCCAGTCCGTGTGCTGTGCAAAGGGTGGAGACATAACCTTATCGATGGATAACACTCACCACTGCTTTCGATTTTGTTCTTTGAATTAAAAACCAATAATTTATTCAATTCTCAGCTCCTTTTCTTGTTTTTCCAGATTTTGAAAGTGATTTCCATCAGAGTATAGGCTGTGCTGTGATTCGGCACCGGATTAGTAGCTCTGAGGCTGTGTTTCGATTCGAACTTCGAATCAAATTATTGTAATTTGAGATTAATTTCAGATCCAATGCTAACCACAAAAGAGTTTCACTCAAAACAGTTGACAAAAAAAGTCAGTTTAGCTCTGATTCTGCATTCAATAGCAGTGCGTTATAAATCAATTTTGTTGTTGAACAAGACCAGTTTTGATCGCTCTCTGATCATTTTTGCTACTTTTTCCTCGATGTTAACAAAAAATTGCGAATACTTCGTAATCAGACGGTTATTAATAATTAAATGCAATGTTAAGCAACGCTTCGGATCAGTCGTCAATCCCGTGTTTCGGAGCCCTATATAAGAAATTTGTTTTTATGTTTCCCAAAACCGGGAGGGGATGAGTGACCACAAATATTTTAATGCACTCCAATTAGTTTTATTTTTGTGCCATTGTCACTTAGCTAAAAAACCTGGCTCGAACTTGAAACCTGCAGATGAATTAGCAATTTATTCAATTAACAAATTGGAATTTATTAAACTGATTAGATTATTTTAAAATTCCTGCCACGAGTCTCACGGCGAGCAAATTGGCAACAGATCCAAATTGATCTTGTCTACTCACGTTTGTTCCAGATACAATATTCCAGATGATCACTGATCAGTGATCAGTGATGCCAAGAATAGACCAGTTTATGTGCCCCTCAAAGCGCACTTCCCTTCCCTTTGATCACACATTGAGTGATGTCTGCAAACAGACTGTCGACCGCTTGTCATAAGCCATAAGTCACTCGACTATCGGAGACCACAATCTGTGACCACTCGGAAGTGTATATTAATCGCGACCGTCAACAGTGGATTCACTGGTGATTTATGTCCTGTGATTGTACGCAATTCACGTTTTTATTTCACACATTTAATTAAAATCAATTCAAAACACTATTTGTTTTTACTTCCAAATCAATCAAAATTTATCAAAATTTTTATTATTTTCAGTGAATTTCAGATTTTTATTGCTCTTAAAAATTGGAGCGAAAATAAGAAAAAGTATTTATCCTTAAAATACTTTGGATTTAACGTCGGATTTGAAGGAAATATGTTTTTAAGCCATAAATTGTTTGATTTATTGAAACCCAAACCGATATCATTGGTAACCAAAGACCGCCGGATCTGGCAATGGCTAACCGTTATCTTCAATAAGTGCGAACATTCCTCCAGAGCATGACATCTGACCCGCATTGACCACTTTCTAGACCCGATGAGCAGCGCATCAAAGCTGTCGGACCGGACAGAGCGGCGGCCGAATGGCTGCTGAAGAACGGGGCGTCAGTCAAATGGACGGCCAGTCAAGACTGGGTCAGCGATTATAACTCACTTCCAGCCGAAGAGATGACCAAAGAGGTGAAGATCAAAGAAATCGATGCCACAGACTCTTCGATATCGCACATAGGCTTCGACCACTTGAGTACTGAATTCAGACCCGATTCAGCAAATGTCTGATCAATTGATTCCAAACCAATAGAAGGCTTAACACAATTGGAGAAAGTGATTATCAAAAACAACGGTTACATCGAAGACAAGGCACTGGAAATGTTGGCCATTTGTTCGGACACTTTGGGACATTTGGAGATAATCAGTTGCATTGGAGTCACAGACAAAGGAGTCGTTTCCTTAACTCAACTGAAGTGAGAATTTCATTCTTAAAATCAGTGAAACTAATCAATCAATTAATCGACAGAAAACTACATTATCTAAAGCTCTTTGACTTACCGTCGGTTAAGGACAGAGACGGATGTATTGAGAGATTGAGGACTGGCCTCAAGTGTCGAATCCATTGGGATTTAGTGAATACCAAAATGTTTTAACACTTATTTGTGATTACATAACGGAAAACGTTTAATTTGATTGACTTTTTGTTGTAATTAAACCCTAATTAGTATTTACTAATTAGTCATTAAAGGGTTTTTTGTATAAAATTGATTTTAAATTAAATAATTTAAAGCGTGTGTTAAAAAATAAATAGTTATTATTCAATCAATAATTATTGTAGTTTAAATAAAATAATCAAATGATTATAATTAAATACTTTTTCATTGATATAACAAAAAACTACAAAAAGAAATTTTATTCTTATTCAAAAACTAATTAAATCACACTTTTATTGGAAAGAATTGAATACATTTCCATATAATTTGCATTTAAATTAAAATTGAATTAAAATGTGTTTAAAATAAAGTCTTAGACATAGATCCCGACCGACAGACAGAGGAAAACCGTTCCGAAGCCGATGAAAGTGGAGGCCATCAGAGATATGATCAGCTCTTTGGCGATATTCGACGACGACTTCGATGTCACTTCCAGAGTGAAGAACCAGGCCTTAAGACAAGCATATGATTAGTCTCAGTGAATATCTCTGGCAATGTCTGGAATCAGATCCGAGACAATGGTATCCAGAAATGTCATCAATGGTTACCATAAAGAAGACGCCGATAGTGAGCGACAATAGACTCAAATGAGGAGTAATCGTCGCCGGAATCAGCGGCTCGTATGAAGAGAGCGAAGAAACGCTGTCCAACATTGTAGACAAGGGTCTGATGGGTCACAAGACGTGGCGAAGAAGTGGTAACCGATGGCCAACGAGTCCTCAGACAAGTGTACAAATCATCAAAAACGACGTCAACAACAGAAATGATGTCAAAAACAACATTTCAGTACTCTATGTGAGTATAAAAAGCCTTATATAGAAGACAAGACTACGTTTAGAAAAGACCCAAAACATGACCGCAATCTGAGAAAAACAATACCAAAAGAAAACATTGAAATTCAAACAATTTTTGGTGAAATCAGTGCAAAAATGGCCACAAATGAGGCGAACCGGTCGACAGTTGGCCAGAATATGTCGGCCAATGAAGGTTTGGCGTCGCCATCGATGTCCACATGTGTTAAGATGTCACTGTCTTTAGATGTATTTAACGGAACCGATTTGGACAAAGATCTGCTTCTTAGCGAAGAACGTCTGGACAGAGCGTCGCCCGACTTATGGCCCGAACAGAGTATAGACCACTTGTTTGAGACATTAAGACCGAAGATTAATTGACTTGTATTGTTGCGGTTGACAGTTCCGGGAGTGACCGAGTTCTTGGCCAACTCGTCGCCGCCGCTGTTCGACAACCAGAACACGTCGACCGAGTGGTTGACCGACTTGGACCAAGATGACATCAATATGCTCCACGGCTTCGGCAGTCTGACCGCGTCGGCCCTCCTCGAGAAGGTGAAAGAGCTGCAGAACCTGTCCTATCAGTTGGGTCTGGAAGAGGCGCGAGAGATGACTCGCGGAAAGTTCCTCAATGTCTTGCAGAGCCGTCCCAAACGACACAAACGATGAACCGATCGATCGATCGCTTCGTCCTTAGACTCCACTCAACACTCAATCAATTATTGATATCAACGACTAATCTCTTATTTGATGTTTTGCTCGGCTTTGATGTTTAGTATTCGATGTTTTCTATGTTTTGTATTCCAATGTCTTAAATAGAGTTTAAAATAATTTTATCCCGTATTTTATGATTAAAATTTAAAAGTTTAATAACAAGTGATTTGTTTTTCTCATAATTAGAGTACAAAACGAATGTATCGGAAAAAAGTTTGCACTTAAGCTCATGTAATGTAAACCTGTCTTCACTTCATAACCGGGAAATTAGTGGCCGCTTTGTCCGAGTGATACTCGGGAGACCATAACTGTGTCACTGTCTTGATTTGGGTGTAAAAGTTGAGTCCCTATCGCAACATAAAGTAATTAGAATCCAAACTTTAATCAAGTTATTAATTGAATACCGCTTTCCCGTAGAAGTTATAGTCGCCGAGGAATGAACCGCGAGATCCCGTGAAAGAGAACATCGGCAGAGGAACTGTCGAATAAGGCAATTAGTTTTGCATTGATCACATTAGGAGTACTCATACCAGGAATGGGCACATTGACGCCCACCTGACCCACGTCTATCTCTTGAGTGAACTTCCGAGCGATAGCGCCGTTTGTAGTGAATATTGCGGTTCCGTTGCCGTAAGGATTGGAATTAATTAGTTTTATGGCCTCGTCGAGTGTGTCGGCCGTCAAAGTCAACAGAACGGGTCCAAAGATCTCTTCTCTGTAGCACAACATGTCTGGTCTAACATCTGTCAAAATGGTCGGTCCCACGAAATTTCCGTTTTCATATCCGGGAACTTTGATGCCCCTGCCATCCAACACAACTTTGGCCCCTTCTTTGACACCGCTCTCCACCAGAGATAAGATTCTTTGTTTGGCTTCGGGTGAGATGACTGGTCCCAAGTCTGTGTTAGGCTCGTGTCCGGCATTAACTTTGAGTTTCTTTGCCCTTTCGACCAAATCTTTGATCCATTCCTTGGATTCTCCGACAAATACTGCGGTCGACAGAGCCATACACCGCTGTCCGGCAGCACCGAAAGCAGCGCCGGCCAACTGATTGAGTGCGTGGTCTTTGTTGGCGTCGGGCATAATAACTCCGTGATTCTTGGCCCCCATATTCGACTGGACACGTTTGCCATTGCGAGAGCCCCTCTCGTATATGTATTTGCCGGCAGTGTCCGAACCAACAAACGAAATGGCTTTGATCTTAGGATTGTCGCAGATGAAGTCCACTGCCTGGTGCTGGCCGTGGATCACATTGACAACGCCCGGAGGAATACCGCACTCTTCGAGCATCTCCATCAGTATCATAGCAGCGCCCGGATCGCGCTCTGACGGCTTCAACACAAACGTATTGCCGCAGACCAGAGCCAAGGGGAACATCCAGAGGGGAATCATCGCCGGGAAGTTGAATGGAGTGATGCCTTCGGGCGATAAACTCGACTGTTAGTCAACGCCGAGTGGCGACCAATAATTGTCTCACCGGCACAAACCCCTAAAGGCATTCGGTAGGAGAGAGTGTCCATGTCTTTGGCAATTGATGGCAGTGTTTCGCCCAACAGAAGTGATGTCACACTACACGCGTGTTCGACCACTTGCAGGCCTCGGAAGACATCGCCCTCAGCATCGACTGTCGTCTTTCCTTGTTCTTCAGTGATACTATCCGTCAGTCGTTTCTAAATTTAATGCGATTTTTAAAAAATATTAGATATGATTCTAAATTCTAACATGAGTTTGATACGAACCAGATTCTTCTTGATCAGAGCCTGGAGTTTGAACATAGTCTGCTGTCTGGTCAGTATTGAAGTGGATGACCACGACTTGTAGGCCGCGTCGGCCGCACTGACCGCTGCCTCCATCTCTGAAGGCGTACTCTTTGGCACTCGAGTGACCACTTCATTGGTGGCCTAGAGTTAGAACCAATTGAATGGGTGACACAATTGTTCCGACGCTAATCAAATCGGTTTAGTTACCGGATTTTTCAGATCAATCCAGTCATTGGTTTGCGATTCGACAAACTTCCCGTTAATGAAGAGTTTGGTTGTCCTCTGAATATGGAATCAGTTATTCTTCGCATTTATGCAAATAAAATATTTTTACCACATTTGATGACAAATAGCGTAAGGATTGGAGATTCGGACAAATCCTTTGACTGACCAATAGTTTAGTGAGAAAATGCATTTTCGCTATACTAAGAGTTGGATCTGTTTTTGGTAGACAACAAGTTTATGGATATCAGTGAATGAGGCGATCAATTGTGGAATTGATTGAACATAAACTTGGCATCAAATTCAAGGCTATCCGCAACTCATCTTTAGAACCGTCACTAACCAGAGCCTCATAGATGGCAATCGTCGAACACTTCTGTCGCTAAGCGAGTCTGTTATCTCATCAGTGGTTAGATTGCGAGCAGGTTTTACCGGATCAGATGCAACAAGTCTATGGACAAGAAGGTTCTTACATTTGATCGTAGACAGGGTTGGTTCTAATTAGCTAGACAGTTTGCTATGAGTAATCGGCTATTTTAGAGTGATAAACTCGCCCTTTTGTGAAATGGAATGCCATGATCAAATAAGAAAAGATTGCAATTGCAAAATAACAAACGGTTAGACCAATTGGTTCTTCTAATTGAATCAGAATCTAAATCAGAAGCAGTGCTCTCGTGAGTGCATCCGAGGAAAAGGTGGTACTTATGGGCCATAATATGGCGATCACATCATTTGTGACCAGTTTTGAGCAGTAATTGCAACACAAATGCCGTTACAAAGAGGTTAGAAGTGAAATACAATGAGTTCTGAAGAGGGGATCAAATTTGGTCTCAAGTTGTAACGGACTATCAGTTGCTCTGATTTGTGTCCAATTCTCGAAAATTCACTCATAAAGTGTTGTTTTGTTGAGAAGTTTCTCGATTTTCCTCAAACCAGTCGTTGAGTCGTCTGAAAGCGTGTTTTGTTTGTCACCAAAACTCAATTGATTGCCATTTCTGGTCAATTGCGGTCAATCGGGAGTCCGTCGGAGGCGTTGAACAAACACATCAGATATTACTTTTGTTGATATTATCGTTAAACCAGTGATTGATTTGATTGACGGCAAACAATGGCCAAATGGGGCGAAGGAGACCCGCGATGGATAGTGGAGGAGAGACCGGACGCCACTAATGTGAACAATTGGCACTGGTTTGACACCTACTGACCACATGACTGATCTGACCAAACTCATTGCTCTATCTGTTCCAGGACTGAGAAGAACGCCTCCCAATGGTCTAAAGATCGGTTGAAAGATCTGTTGACTGACTTCACTATCGACGAACCCGGCGTCGGCTTATGTCGAATCACTTCAGTGGACTCTATCGACGGCGAGGCGGTGGCCAACAACCGAAAGGGAAAACTGATTTTCTTCTACGAATGGGTTCTTAAATGTCAATGGATTGGAAGAGTGAACGGTTCCGAAGTCGATGTCAAGGGTTCCATTGATATACCGAACCTGAGTGAAGAGAATAGCGCTGAAGAGGTAGACATTGAGATATCGGTCGAAGCGGATGAGTTCAACTCAGAGATACTCAAAGGAATGATGAGAAACAAAGGCCGAGAACTGGTTCGCCAACAGCTGACCAAATATATCATCGCTTTGAGAGACGATTTCGCCAAAGATATGATCAAACCTTCGAAAACGGTGTCCGGCGGAAGCATAAACTCGTTTCAGACCGAGAGTCAGGTGAAGGCCAAGAAGGAGGTGAAGAGCACAAAGTCTGTGGTCAACGGAACGGTCGACAAACCCAAGACAGACGACAAACTCGAGTTCACTTCTCTGAAGCTGACCGAAGAGTTCAAGTGTACGGCCGATGAGTTTTACCGATCGCTTACTGAAGTAGAGTTACTTCAGGCTTTCACCCGAAGTCGGGCTGTGTTCGAGGCGTCCGCCGGCGGTCGGTTCGAACTCTTCGACGGCAACATTACTGGTGTAAACACAGAACTGGTGACAAACAAACAGATCAAACAGAACTGGCGGTTCAAGGCATGGCCGCCCGACCACTACTCCCAGGTGTCTATTGACATCGAGCAGAAGAGCGACTGCACCGAAGTGACCGTCACTCAGACCGGTATACCGAAGAACGACTTCGACCGAACGGAAAACGGTTGGAAACACTATTACTTCGAAAGTCTTAAGCGAACCTTTGGTTTCGGTGTTTCCCTTCACTAACGACTAGTTTTATATATTTCTAAATATTAGTTTGAAAACAAGAATTCATTTGTATAGTTATTATCTCATAATTTGTTTCCGATTCTGATCCAGCAATTGATGTCCAAATTGATGACAAACACTCTGTTTTATATATGTTTTAAAACAAATCAATTTGCGGTTTATTTTGCGTCAATGTACGAGACTTTATATATAAATTATTGATTAATGTTATTTGGAATAAAATTTCGCTTCAATTCAGCTATTAAAAGGTCATTTTAATTATTTATAAATAGTATTAATCCGTAGGTTTAATTGCGACCCGCTGGCCTAGGTTTTAATTGCGACCCTCGCCATATTTTCTGCCATTTGTTTACGTTCATTTCAGGCAACAACTGGATAAAAATGGCGAGGGTCGCAATAAAAACCTAGGCCAGGGGGTCGCAATTAAACCTA
>JAQGBE010000229.1:0-23627 GCA_034698225.1 Scheloribates latipes | reverse complement strand
CTAATGAGCAAGTGGTCAGACAGCGGATTGCCTGCGCTCGCCTCTTAATCCTTCCAATGTTTGTTCACTGTCGCCATCGATCCTACGCGCTATGATTCAGATACGGTCTGTTAACTTGCATTTTATAGTTTAAGCATTGCTCGAAACGACAAATTCAATTACAGCATAACTCGGCTACGAATGCACACAAAGCCGTGACTTTGTGTTACTTGTGTTGGCGAACAGTGTCGCCGATGACCGCTCTCTCGCTCTCACTCTCATTATTATTAAATCAATCAGAATTGGACTGAATCTAGAGTTAGAATCTAGTTAGACAGTGCTGGCCAAACCAGAAAGTAGTTTCCAATTAGACAAGATGTGTGTCATTTATGGTCCATTATGTTTAATTTAGTCGTGGATCCAATCTGTTGCTAGCGTGAGAAGACTGGCACTACTTGTGAATGATGTGATTAAATAGGGTTATCTGGGAATCGATTGGTTTTACCAAAACAGTCAAATTCGTCGACTTATTAATCATAATTCGCAGAACAATTAATTTATGGATAGAGTGATGGAATGGCTTTTAAGTTGAAGAATAATCGCTAATCAGAGGTTAGGGCAGTACGCGATCGACTATTAATTAATAGATCATGCTCATTGCTCATTGCCGGTGTTGGGACATATGTATGATTTATAAGTTGGTTATGCATTCACTACATTCGAGGTAATCCTAATTAGAAAAGTTAATGTTTGCCATTAAAGTCTGAATATTGGGCTTCACTTTTAATTAAAGACCAACTCATGGCTGCAGTTAATGAATAACATGAGTGAAAGTATATAATTGGCGGCAATAATGACAGCACTGTTGGGTCGGTCGACAGCACCGGTCCTCGAGTGAAGTCGAGTCGAGTCGAGAGGCGAGTCGAGTGAGCGGTATATCTGTTGCGATGAGCAATAAGTCTGACATTTTTGGTACGACATCAACAAAAAGTGACACAAATGTGCGAATCTATTACAACAAAAAGTCTGTTTGCATGACTGACAGACCGAAAACGCGGTTCGAAGACTGTTCTTACAGATAATACTCAGACTTTTGAAGCAGATCTGAAAAGAGTGCGCCAATGCCTCGATTGGCGAGTTTGCCACTCGTTTCCACTCCACTCCTGTCGTAGCACTGGCTCTGCTCTGCTCTGCTCTTGGCTATGGCACTGGTCTTAGCTCTGGTCGCAGCTCAGGCTCACACAAAACGTATATAAACGAGTGAATTGTGGCCATAGTTTCTCGCATTGCATCTCCGATGACAGCAATCCCTGAGTTATCCCAGTATTGTCTCGTTTTATGACTCCAAAGCCTAAGCTCTTTAAGGCTCGCATTTAATTGACTGGCCTTTCATAAGAAGCGTATCTGCGATCAGAACAATGAGCCGGCATTTGAATGACAAAACTCATCGATGTCTGAATAAATCTTTAATGCATTCTCGTGTGCGTCCATTGTCTTTGATTCCCACGTATTTCACTGGATTGGAGTCGAGGCAGAGCTCTGAGCTCTAGACGAGGCAGAGCTCAGCGCTGACTATAATTCGTTTAATAGTCTTAATTGGAGACAACGATAAATAAATAGTCGAATGTCAGACTCGAAGCAGTCATTGCATGGCATGAGAAGAGCCAACGCTTTCTTTATCGACCAGTTTTTGCGCAAAACCTCTCTATTTGTGAGATTATATTACAGTAAAACTATTATTACAGAAAAACACATATAAAGTGAAGCATTGCGTTGAAAGGTCTCACTAAGCGATGTCTCACTCAATGCTCGCAATGCAATGCAATAATTATTATCCATTTGTCGAGACCTGCGATAAACACATAACACATACACAACAGTATACTTATAAGACAAACATTACACACAAAACACGATCGTTTCGCTCATTGCCAGTGCCGTTGCCATTGCCTGGCAGTCGCACGTCTCGCCAACAATAAATATGTGCGCCATATGGACCTGGATATCGCTTTTAACGTGCTAACTCACCAGGCCGAGTGCGAGCAGCTCACCTTGCTCACCACTCGTTGCATGCGCCAGATAGTGCGTCCATTCCTGTCAATCGAAGATAATATAAAGTAGAGAGTGTTTGTCTGCCATTCATTAGCAAACAATGATTACGACTACGAATCGGTTGCGTTAACATTGAAATCCCGGGAGTGTTGTACGGAATCCGCACTCGCTTTGCGTTCACTGCGACGATGTGTCCAATAAATTAGTGGATATCGGTTCCAGACATTGATCTCTCGGACTCTCAATACTCTCATTCGGATTTGAGTTCTCAAATTAAATCAAATATTATTAAAAACGACTCTAAAAAAGATGTGAACGTCCTAGCTAATTAGGTGGAACGTGGCAGTTCACAGCTAATAATATTGTCGATGCGATTCTTGAACCTTTGGCAGTGTTTGTGGAGTGAGTCGAGTCGACTGATCTATAACAATATGACAATAATGATAGGGTTTAAGCCGTTTGTCTGCAATAGAATCGAGATTTTTGCCAAAGTTCGCGTAAGACTGAGTAAAAACCTATTCATATAGTGATTTGAAAGACAGAAAAAGTGTGGCTCGAAGTACTGGCAAATACCAGCTATTTTTAGATTGTTTTAGCTCTCAAACTAATGTCGGGCTCTTTTCGCGCTTTTCCAAAATGAATTCATTCCGCGAACAAAAAATAAAAGTAAAAATAACTATTTTGAGGACTCATTTATGCGCCGTTTGGCTGACTTTGCATTATTTAAAAGTTTATTTTCGTCGCAGTTATAGAAAAGTTTTAATCTGAAGGTAAAGTCAAAAGTTTTTGGGCTTTTGTTACAAACTTAATGAGTATTCAATCGTCACATATTCGTCACATATCCTACTGAGAGAGGAAAGCGATACCAAAAGTTTTGGTCCAAAGATAAGGAAACGCAGTGATCGCGAGTGTCGCGAGAGCAGCAAGCTCAATCGAGCTCAATGCTCAACCAAGGCTCAATCAATGCACTTCTCAAGCCCTCCACTCATTTGGTTTGCAGATAAATCGCTAGATTTGATGAATTTGTTAAACTTTTTGTCTTTCTTTCTCTGTTCGCCAAAGCAGCCAATTCTGGGATTTTTGCCCAATTTTCATGAAAAACGAGATTAAATTAGTGGTTCGAGGCCTTAATGACACACAAACAAAAAGCGATTGCGATCACGACCGTAATAAATGAGGTGTTCCTGTTTGGCCAATAGTTGCGCCCTTTTCTCGTTTAAAGTTCGCTTACTTTTAATAACCAACACTTTTTAAAATCTCAAAACCACTAATTTATACGCTGTTATACGGCTCTCACTCAATAGACACAGGACTCCAACAACGAGCACAAAATGATTTTCTTTTTGTTCAACTTTTATCTACTTTCCTATAAATTAAAAAATACCTGATTCCGAGTCAATTATTAATTAGCAAACCATGCAATTCACCCCAAATGTGCCCATTAGTGACACTCCGGTTGAGTCTCAATTAGCGGTTCCTGGTTGGGTATTATGTTTCTATGCATGTATCTAGGTAGATTTCGAAAGAAGAAGACCTTTCAAGCTAAATGATCAAGTGACGGGGCCTATAAAAGTAATTTGAACATGATTTTAAAGTGTATTGCTTCGTACCGAAGACTGTCTATCAATTATTGATCCTGATAACCTATAAACTATTAATTTTAATCCCAAACCAATTGATATCAGCACCGTTTGAATGCGCGTGACACTCGATTCGAACTAGCTGAAACTAGCCTGAAACAGACGAGTCGCATTTGTGCGGAATGAGCTAGTTTCTAAGTGAGTGAGCAGAATAAGTAAGCAACAAAATGATCCGAACAGTTCTTATTCTCGTTCTTATCTGTGATATACTCTCGAAAACTACTTCAACGCCAGACGTAATCATTATTTTCGAGCAAACATTTACTAATTTATTGATTTATGTTATGAATCAAAGATTAATTTACAAATGAGTGAAATGAGTGAAACGGAAAGAGAAGCGAACGCCTCGAGTCTGAGCCGAATGCTTGACAACGAGAAGTCGGGTCTGAGGTCGTCGTCAGTGATATTGTGGATGAGCTCTGCGCTCAACGTCACTGTTCATCAGTTGGTTCTCATTTCGATCGGCCTTTTAGTTTCGCTTATGATTTTCAATATAATTATTCTTTCGATTGAATGCAATATTTTGATTAATATGCGGAGGATTGAAGTGCTCTGACATTTCGTATTCACTCGCTTTCGAAAAACTCTTTGCAATTCAAATAAAGCAAACTTTGATCCAATCGATTGCCATTTCCTTCAACTCTCGTACCAAAACTCGCCAAAAGTTTTCGGTTTCGCTTCAAAGACATAGCGAACACGACTTAAAGTCATTGATATAGTCGTCAAATAACTAGTAATCAAATTATTCAATGATTTGTCGGCTTTTATGTGATATAGAAAAGAGAGAATGCGATCGATTAATTGGAGTCAGAATCGAATCATTGCTTCAAAACATTAAGCAAGTCTTGTTTGGCGTCACTCAGTGTCGGAAAGAAATGCTTTTAGTGATAGCGCGGGCGACTGTGTTGGGCCCGAAATTGCATTTCATGTGATTTCCTTAATATTGGGCTTAAATGAGAACAATTGGATGGAATTCGTGTATCTATTGATGTATTAATGCTTAACGAGAATATCCTATATTAGCGCTCATATCGACTCTCAATCAAATGAGGGCGAAGTGCAGTGCAAAACAGGCAGAGTTTGCAGAGTCGGGCGAACAGAGCCCAACGGAACACAGGCTCAGGGTCTCCGCCGGAGTTAGAACTGACTGAGCCGTAAGCTATGCTCTGCTATGCTTTGCTAGACTAGACTATGTCGACGGCTGTCTCGCCTCTGATGGCAAACACTCTGATTAGTTATAATTGTAATTCAACACACAATATATGACTCGTCTCTCCCAACAACTTTTGATCAGCACTTCGATAGTCCGGCAATAAAAGTGAAACTCATTTAAAACTTTTAATGTTTAGCGCTTTGTTATCAATTGAATTAAGTCTTCGCTTAAATTACTCTAAAGTGCGATAATTATCGCCAATAAAGTCATTTACGACCGCAAACAGCGATAATATTGCAATAACAAACTTATTTATTCGCAAATCTATTTTAATACTTCTTTTGGCCAACGCTTCAAAAGCTATGAATTGATTGAGAGAAACGAAAGCAATGAAAGGCAACCAAAGCAGCGAAATGTGAGCTCAGATCAGCTTTCCTTTAATGCCTTAACACAAAGCCGTATCCGAGCGCTCGTATGGAATGGCATGGAATGGAATGGATTGGATTGGAACGGAACGGAGCGCTCCAATAGTGTGCGATAGTAGGGCTCAACTGTGGCAGTGCTCGGCTCGGCTTGTGCTGAGCTGTGGCTGTGCTCTGCCTGTGCTGTGCTCAGCATAGCAGTGCTGGCGTGATATCCATTTCGTGATATGTTAGCCAAAAAAGGTAGTGCATTAATGTATTGAACTCGGCGCCAGTTCTGCCTGTATTCACATCGCGCGGTTACGCTTCTACCATAAGTGCAACGGAAATTTCGCGCAACTTTCACCAGAAACAGCGAAATTTAGTGAAAAATGTGCATGATTATTTAGATAAGATAGAAATATTACTTTTAAAGGGCGTTTATTTACACTAAGAGCTTTATTTAGCTGGTTTGTCGTTTCATTTAATTGAAAACAAAAATCAATATTTGAATCAATAAATTAAACATGGCAAAATATGCATTCAAATAATAATGTTTATCATATATTTTGAGCTCAATTTATAATTTGCAAATGAATTGATAAGTAATCTAGCGAAATTGCATGAAAATTGAAATATTTGGGCTGGGATGGCTTATTGGTAAGTTGCAAGTTGGCGTGAGTGGAAAGGCTCGCAACTCTGCACACAACTCATCTCATCCCAACATAATTGAGTATTAAAGCGGACGCACAAACGGGGCTCGTAATGGGAGAGGGAGAGAGAGGTAAGGCTTTCATTGAGGAGAACGATGGAGTCGAGTGGCGAGAGATAGGAGAGCGCGGAGAGGGAAGAGAGGGAAGAGAGGGAACGCCACTGAGAATAGTGGATAAGCCCTGAGGGCTCCAGTCAGGGCTCACTCGAGTGGAGCCGAGGCAGAGGCAGAGCTCTCTCCCCTATTTCGCGGTATGAGTCGCTCCCAACACTTGGCATCGATTTTGTGTTGTGCTTACAGTGTATGCTTATGGTCTGCCTATGCCTATGCTATGCTATGCTGTGCTCTGCTGTGCACTGCTCTCCAGTTCTCTGCTTATACTGCCATCGCTCAGAGACTCGCTGTGACTGACTCTGCTCTCATCTGTTTCTCTCCCTTTAGATCACTTCTCTCTGACTATCAATGAGTTTCGCTTTAAAGAGTTGATCCGAAATTTGCTGAATTCGGTAATAATAATAATAATAATAGTGTTATGTTATGTTATGTGTTGTGTGCTATGTCTGTGTGAGTGAGTGCGCGCACAGCCCTCACAGCCCTCGCCACGCATAGCAGCACACAGTCAGTGCCGCTTCAGACCCCTTCCAACCGCTGCAGTAGATCCACATATCTTCGTATTAACAGTTGGTTTCATTCAAACGATGTCACCTCTGATTAGAGACATTTCCAGAGCCAGCGATTCCAGTGATTGATTGCATCGCTGCTCGTCTCACGAGAACTGCATTAATGGCATCAATCGATTCGCTCAAGAAGTTCTTCGTCTGATGATTGCATTCAAAATAAACATTTCCCTCGATCTCTGCTTTTTGTAAATAATGGTTAAGAAGAAGAAAATTGCTTCTCCGGAAGTAAACAAATAGATAACACTTTGCATATCTTAAATACTTTTTAATTTTGCAGTCGAAGCAAAACTCGTCGACTGTTCCACAAGAGGTTGGCACTGAACTCACCGAAGACTTGGCAACTGATCCGTCAGACTCGAGCGCAACGTTTAGCGCTCTCGGAAAAGGCATTCCGACCTTCAAGAGCACGGAATGGATGTCCACTCGGTATAGCAATAGTTCCAAAAAAGCCAAAGTTTGGAAAAGTTTAAAACAGATTCTTTCGAGTGAGAAGTCACTGGCCGTCGGCCTCTCTTATGCCTCACTCGACGCCCAGCCCTCGAAAAAACCGGCCAAAAAGTATTCAGACTTGAGTGGTCTGCCGGCCAAATACAAAGACCCGAGCACTCAATTATTGTACCATAACCTAGATGAATTTGCTCTCATCAAGACCTTCTCCAACGATATAGTCAATGGATATTTAGAACTAAGAAAGGCAACCATTTGACTGTCGAGTTCATCCACTTTGTATTGTCTATGTTTTCTCTATATTTTTTTAATGTAATCATCAAATGTTTATATTTATGAGTAAATATTGATTTTCAATATGCGATTAAACCGATTGAAACATCTGACGGGTTCCGTCTGTGTCTGACCTCAACTGAATGTATCGCTCCATCTCTTAGCGAACCTCTACTTCAATACCAAAACTTTTAGTCACAGAATATTGGGCTCAAGTTCTGGAGATTTAAAATCTTGACCTATCGATACAAATCTAATCAATTAAGTCAAAGGTTAATCTAAACTAAAATTCAATTGCAAATCAATATAAAGTTGATTCGAAAATCGTTATTTATTTACAAGATGTTAATGGAGTGACAATCAAATGGCGTTACAAACTGTTAATCAAATGACAATTTATATACAAATCTAAGTTTCACTAGACTTTGCAATTTCCGACTTATACTTATTGATGGCCTCTTTGGCCACTTTGAGCCGTTCCTTCAGATCTGTGATTTCGAGTCTCACTTTATTCTTGGCGTTTAGGATAGTGTTCAAAGTCCTCTCCTTCTTGTCCTCGAAGTCGGTCTCGTGTTTGAACTGACCCATCGTTAGCTGTCTGTTGGTGGACAGCAACTGAGACATCATTACCGACGGGTCTTGGAATATCATCTCGTCGTAGAACTCGGAGACCAAATGCTTCTTAATGTTTATCACATTGTTGTCTGTTTGGAACAGCTTTAGGATGTGGTATATAGTGACGGGTCGTTCGTTGGGGTCGATGAAGTAGATCTTGATGACCACCTCGAACTCGCCCCAACCGGTTTCGGTCACCTCGTACGGCGGTTTGGTCACCATTCGGTTCGGGTTGGCGTAGCTCTCGTGCAGTTTGAAGTGCACTTTCTTCACATAGGAAGACATGTCCTCATTCTTGTAGGGCTTCACGTAGACCGTCCACTGGTGAGTGTGGCCGTCCTCTTCCCGCTTCTTGCCGAAGTACTTGGCCACGTTGCCGTACACGATCGGCTTCACCACACTCGTCCCCTTCACGCGGCCGCCCGAGTCGGGCCCGTATTCGCTGATCTTCGACTTCATTAACACGTTTTCGGTCATTGTTTGGCCAAATGTTTACTTAATGTTTACCTTAATTGCACTCAAAATGCAATCACTTTTCGTCAATGTTTGCCAACGATAGACAAATAAAGGCGTTTATTGTCACACAAACTACGGCTCAGCGCTGGTCACTGACGACGGACTCATTTGCATCGACGAAGACATCCCTCAACAGAACTGCAATGTCTTTCAAACGGCTCTTCACTTTCGAGTGGCTTATAATTGGTCACATCTTTTGTGAACCATTGATTGGTTTTGTAGTTTCTGAATGACTGCAATGAATCAGTCAGTGGTGAGGCTCTGGAAGTGAGTCTTTGGGAAGCGATTAATTGATTTGTTTTAATTGCTTTTAAACCGATTTCAATGTATTTATGAGTTTTCCAAAAGAGCGACAAAACTGGAAATGAGTGCAAACAATGAAGCGGTCAATGAGTCGAAGCCAGAGGTCGACCACGAAATCGGGTATTTAGCGGCGATTATACCGCTCTTTCAGTGACTAAATTCATTTCCTCTAAAATTATAGTCAAAAACAGATGAATAATGAGACGAAAAAGTCGAAGAATAAGAACAAAAAGAATAACAAGAAAAACAATGTACCGAATGAACCAAAGCCGGAAAACTCGGTCAATGACTCTGAGCTTCAGCCGCAGCACATGTGTTGCAACGACTCTTCGTGCACGGCCTCGGCTGCCGGTCACTCGGCCCAAGTGGACGGTGCAGTCGGCGGCCACAGCGGAGAGTCGGGCGATCCAAATGAGATGAATGCCTGGACTTATAACAAGTTGCAGGACATCAGGAAAGCGGTGGAAATGCTTAACCTCTATCAGGGGGCGGGACCGGCAAAGACATCGGAAGACGCTCTGAAGAAGAGGTACGACTTCTGGGACACCCAACCAGTGCCCCGATTGGACGAAGTGCCCGAATCCAATGAGCCGATTGAGGCCAATAAGCAAAAGGAACAAATCAAAGCCGATAGTCTGAATCTTCCGGTTGGCTTCGTTTGGGACACTCTCGACATCAACGATGACTCCATTCTCAAAGAACTATATCTGTTGCTCAATGAGAACTATGTCGAAGACGACGACAATATGTTTCGCTTCGACTATTCGCCAGAATTCCTACACTGGGCTCTAAAACCGCCCAATTGGCAGAAGGAGTGGCACTGCGGCGTTCGGGTCCAGAAGAGTGGCAAACTCGTCGGCTTCATCAGCGCCATTCCGGCCAGGATTAAAGTCTACGACAAGTAAGTTTGCGTCGAAATATAAAATTGACCGCATCTAAACTTGATTGTCTCACTCAGAACCATTAAAATGGTCGAAATTAACTTTCTCTGTGTTCACAAGAAGTTACGCTCCAAACGAATGGCTCCGGTGTTGATCCGAGAGATCACACGTCGAGTCAATCTGAACGGCATATTCCAAGCGGTTTATACGGCAGGCGTATTCCTGCCCAAACCGGTGGGCACTTGTCGTTATTGGCACCGGTCTATCAACCCGAAGAAGTTGATCGAAATTAAGTTTTCGCATTTGACTCGAAATATGACTCTTCAGAGGACTATTAAACTCTACAAACTTCCGGAAGATATCAAAACTCCAGGTTTTAGGAAATTGCAGTCAAAAGACATGAAGAAAGTTCAAAAACTTTTGGCCACTTATCTGAATGGTTTTGATTTGGCGCCGGTCTTCGACTACGAAGAGATGGTTCACTGGTTCACTCCTCGCGAGAATGTGGTCGACAGCTTCGTGGTCGAGGTATTTATCGGTTTGTCTGTCACTTGTGATTAATCGTCGATTGGTTTGCAGAGACCGGCAAAGGACGGCAAGAAAGGCGAGTCACAGATCTTGGCGTTCGCCAGCTTTTATACGTTGCCCTCGACTGTTATGAATCACGCGAACTATAAGAGCATTAGAGCCGCCTATGCTTTCTATAGCTTCGGCTCCGATGAAGTTAGCCTTCAAGACCTGATGCAAGACGTGCTGATCGTCGCCAAAAACGTAAACACATTGGCATTTAACCCATAGTTGACGATTAAATTTTAACTCCTAATGATAGGCCGGTTATGACGTATTCAATGCCTTAGATTTGATGAATAACAAGGACTTTCTTGAGAAACTTAAGTTCGGTATCGGAGACGGAAATCTTCAGTACTATCTCTTCAATTGGAAGTGTCCGCCACTCACGCCTGAAAAGGTTTGTCATTAGTATCTTGCGATTCGAATATTGATTTTATTTTTGAAAATTGCGTTAAAGATTGGACTCGTATTACAATAGAAGTCGATTCTAAGCGAAACGAAATTCGTTAACCGTTTCCCTGAAATGCATTAATTTTCTATTGAGAAGCACTAAAACAATTGATATATTTGAGACTCGAGTTCTGCATTGACTGCAATTCTGGTCACTGTTTACTTGTTTCGGTCGTAATATTTTTCAAACATTTGTTACATTGCTATTGATTTTTATTAAAATTGATTTGATTTTAAAATCTTTTATATAACCTTTTTTTTGTCGACCAATACCTCTCTTTTGGCCCTTTAATCCCAATTTGAATAATAATTAATTTGCATTTCGACTAATAAACGAAATTAAAGCAAAAATAATATTTTATTAACTTTTGGGCAATAATTAAATAAACGTTTTTATAAATTTTGCATTTTATGGCACTTTTGATCGAAATTTACAATCGATTTGTCGGTAAATGGAAATAGAGTTTCAACGAAAGTAACGATTAGTCGGAGTCAGAGACGAGTCAGTGATTGCCGTTTGTCATAGCGTTGGGCCAATTGAGAGACAGCGAATCGGAGGTCACTTTGCGGAACATCACCGACGGGTGATTCGAATTGGAGTCGATGTTCAACATCTTGTCCTTTTTGCCAAGTTTGCAGTGCAGGGGTGCTCCCACTCGGACTTTTAGCTCGTGTTTCTCAATACTAATTGGAAGAAACAATAGTTATCACAAGTGATTATCGTTTGGGTCGTCTCTGATCACCCTTACAGATAGTATTGATGCAGAAGAATGGCAACGAGTTCTCCGACTCTATTGATATCCGAGTTTTGGTTATCTCTTAAATTGATTAGAGAAAAGACAAAATCGTTGCCATCTCTCAGATGAATGACAATCAGTTGATCCAAACCGGGAGAGACACTGATTCCGGTTACGTTCTGAATAGGAATCGGTTTCTTCAGAGGCGACTGTTTCTTGATATCGAATTTATAGATGTAGTGATTGGTGACCACAACCGCCCGATCGGCGCTTTTGTTGAATTTGTTGATTTTGCGAATGAAACTGGAGAACAGGACTTTGCGCGATCCGCTCGGGTCAGTCAAAGTGAGTTTGGTGAAGGCAGACGAGAACTTGCCGTAATCATCGCTCTCGACCTTCTTGTCCAAGTAGTTCCCCTCCCACTTGTTGTTGAAGCCCCAGTCCCTCCGTTTTCCTTTGAGAGCTTCGGCCGCAATAATCTTGAGCTGCATTTGCGGCCATTCCTCGCGCGGAAACTTCTTCAGAACCATATATGCCCTCCATTTGTGGTAAATGCCTTTCATGTGACTAATGCCTGGATTGTTGCGCAACGACGCGGGCGGTGGCGGCCATGGAAGCGATTTGCCGTAATCTCTCATATTCTTGACATTTCTGTAGAGATGTGTCAACTGAACGATATATTTGCGGACTTTGTATCGCCTGTAGTACTCCACTATGAACATCAAGGCCTTCATCTTTCTGTATCTGTTCCTGGCTATGGCGCCCCTCCACAGCTTCTGCAAGAATACCACTATATTATGGAGCAGTTTTGTCCTCTCGTTCTCTAAGGTGGCGATTGTTTGCGGAGATCGGACGAAGATTTTGGTTTTGCCATATTTGACATCTTTACTGAACTGACTTTCATCGATGATCACTCGACAGCCCTCCTTATCGGGACCACCCCTGAAGTTAGGCCACGTTCGCGGAGACAACATCTTATACCGTCTTAAGAACCTCTCGTATGCCATCCGATAAGCAAATCCGGCTCTCCTGACCCGGACATTCTCGAGAAGACCGAGATAAGCGACTTGGTGGCGCACCCGTTCCTCGTCGAACATGACCGGCGACTTTTGCTCATTGGGTTTAATGCATCGGATATAATAGGGCTCTTTCGACATCAAGTTCTTAATCAAAGCGATCATCGATGACTTGAACATATGTCCCGCTGTGACCGGCCTTTTAGTAACTGCAGTCACCTGTTGGGAGCCTTCGGGCCACATGTCTGCAGAGGAATGACAGAACAATCAGATTGTTATCTGCGATAAATGATATTATCATACCTTTGACCACAGGATTAGAACTGTTGAACAAAAGTCGCTTAAAGTCTTGGAAGAGTGTGTCCTTATTCTTCTCGATGAAGCCAACGATAGAATAGCTCACATCTCCGGCATAGTGTTTCACCCGGAAGTCCCTGTGATGGACAAGGCTTTTGTCGGTCGGACACAATCGGCGACTCATATAATGTTTATGACCCGACAACTTGTTGTCCATTGACTCCAAGAGCATTTCATCGGTAACTTTGCCCACATTAAGACACGCCTCGTCAATGATGGCCAGAATTCCTTTGTGGTTCTCTTCGACCAAATTACAGATAACGGCGTTATTAAAGTAGTCGATGTGTGTCCACTCAATGCCCTCTCTGTTGTATTCGTCCTGTTCTTGCTTGAGCACCAGTTCGATGAACAACTGCTGTAGCTTTTCGTTGCAGTAATTGATGCAAAACTGTTCGAAACTATTGTTGTCGAAGATCTCAAACCCGTAGATATCAAGTACTCCAATGACAGCGCCTTTCTTTCCGAAAGTAATGCTTCTTCTGTTGGCCTCTTTGTCCACATCTATGGCGGCATTGATTTGTTTGATGATATGAGTGAACAATCGCTCGTAAATAGCTTTGGCGAAGGCATCCCTTCCGTGATTGGCCTCATTCTTCGTGTGCTGTTTAGATATCACTTGTCCGCCGGCGGCGATCACCCGATGGCACAGTGTTTTGGTCAGCTCTGTCTCGTTGACCGACAAGAGTTGTGCGATTAGTTTGATTTCTCGCTTACTAGAACTCGATATCTGAATGCTGTCTTCATTATTGGGGTCTAAGTCGAACTCAACATTTCCCAGATGCAAAATCGAGCCAATTATCTGCCAATAGGTCTCGCACTGGCTTTCGCTGAAGTTTAGGACTTTCATAGCACTTCCAACCGATTTATAATCCGATTTGTCGTTAATTGAGTCGACCTATTGTGCGGGTTATGTGTCAGTCAAGGCTTGCCATCGATAACAATGTGTGTGTATTGTTAGGGAAGAGACTTAAGACCTGATTTGCGGACAAACTTATGCAACAAAAGCCTTAAACCTATTACTTAAGCCAAAAGTTGCTGATCTAATCGAAGTAGTCAATGAATATTTTGTTGAACCAATTATTTTAAATTATATCATAAAATAGAAATTTTTAATCAAAAAGTGAATTAATTAAAAGCGATCCCAAAAATGATATAACTTTTGTTGAATGCGATAACATATCGATTGAATGCGATAGCGAACTGAATGTGAATACCTTAGGACTTCCTCCTTGTTTGAGGTAATAGTAATTATTGGAATCTCTTTTGAGGCCAAACTTGTTTAATGTCTGATCAGTAGATCCGTTGAGTAATTGATAAAACGAATGGAAATTTCTTTCTCCCGACTGTTGTCCGATAACTCGAGACTAAAGAAAATCAATTAAAAACTTATAAATTTCTAATTGAATTACAAAACATTACTTTTTCGAGCAAATAGTTGCTGACGTGTCCGCCCAAAGGGTCGCCTTTGAAGTCAAAGTTAATGTCCATATATTTGCCGAAACGACTTGAGTTGTCGTTGCGATTGGTCTTTGCGTTTCCGAACGCCTCCAAAATACAATTCGACTGAAGCAACACATTCTTCACTCTAAGTGCACATCGATTATAGCCAAGAGTCAACGGTCAGACCCGACAGACCTCTCGATTTCCTGCTGACCAGTGATGTTAGTGATGGCAGCGATGTATCGCATGATTATTTTGGACGCCTCGGTCTTTCCCGAACCGCTTTCACCTAACGATATGCTCAATGAGAATGTCTGTTCCGCTCGAGTGACCAGAATATACCCGAAATGACAATACAGGTGTCTTTGAATCGCTGTTTCATTGTCTTATAGGCCGCGTCAGCGATGGCGAAGATATGCGGCGGTCTCTCAAAGATTTCGCGGCCCTTATAGTCGTTGATGTAATCGGAACCGTAAATATTGACCGTTCGGTAGGGGTTTACGGAAATGCAAACTTCGCCGATATATGTATAGATTTTGCCGGAACCGTGCCTTTAATGGACAGATGAATGAGATTTTTTGAAAAATGACATCATTTGAAAAGACGTTTAGTTAAGGCATTAAAGACTAAATTACGAGAATAAATGTCGTTTTGTTTGACGGCTGAGAACAACGAACCGAAAATTCACTGAATATTAAAGTAAATGTAATGATAGAGAAGTGAATAACCGCTGAATTGGACAACAAAATAGTTATCAATTGAATGTCAGTTCTAATGGTTTCGGAATTTGGTTTTTTGGTTTAGTTTAAAAAAAAGTTAAACAGAGATAATATCAAGCATTATCATGGTAATCAACGGTAATCATGGTAATGCCAGCCTTTTAAAATAAGCACTAAAACTAAGACTGATTACAGTTTAATATTTTGTTAATTCACAAAAATACGGTTTAATATCCGCATTAATAACATTTCAGATAATGTAAAATAATTTCGATTCAAAAGAGTTTAGAATAAAATTGAAATCTAATGATTATTCTGTATTCACGTAGCGTTCAGATGAGGGCGTATGCGCTCAGACCTGCGGTAATCTCTTAAGTGATTGAGGAAAGGGATGCTCTGATCGGCCACAAGGCTGGACACCACTGATAGTCATCTCTGTCGGACTCATCCGAAACCTGGTATTCGTTGCCTTAACTCGTTATTTGCCAAATAAGCGTAACTTTCGATTTTTAATTACTTAACGCTTCGTTTCGTCCAATTTTGCAATTCTTATAACTGATTCGCAAAACTCTAAATTCATAATTTGTCGCTATTTTCAGTGCTATTCGACTAATAATTATTTACTTTTCTTTATTTTCTTCTAAATTAATGCGTGTTTTGGTATTCAAATGTCTTAAACTAATCGGTGATAATCGGTGGCAAACAATAAAAACTAATTATATAATTTATGACTATTTTTCGCATCGAATGATCCGATTTTAGATTTATTTTTTACCCGATATTCGTTCGCAACAAATAATGAGGGCTTTGTATCAAAAAATCTGAGTTGAATTGCTAATGTGCTCGATATAATCAGCAATACTTATCGACAAGTAACCTATTAACCCGGGCACTATCCATAAAATCGGAATGAGCATGGCAATGCCAATTACGCCTGAATTATCAATAAATAATACAGGATTTGAAGCGATTGTTGTGCAATAGCGGGATATTTATTGGTGTCAATACATTTTGGTTCGCCATATGATGTGTAATCTATCTTTACAGCAGTTGTATAGATATGGATCAAGGCAATTTTGGCAATCGAGGCAATTCTCTATGTTATTGTCAGCAGTTATACGAGAATTTTTAATTATTGGTCTCTGAATAATGTGTTCGACAATTAAATTCGTTGATTGAGAGCGAAGATAAGCCCATCGACAGTGAAACACAAGGATTCACTCAATAAGAGAAAGAATTAATGCAACGCTTGTCTCAACTCATATAGCCTTCACTTTTATGAATCATTATTTTCACTAAAATATTCCATTAATTTAATTGAAGTTTGTGAACAAAATGTTATCTAAACTTATGTTTCACTCATTTGAGTGCCGCTCAAAATCCAATAAATTTTTTTTCACTAATATTTAAAAAATAATAAAAATTTATGACTATTTCACCACAAAATGCAACCAATGTTTACTGAAATATGCAAGAAATTTATTGAATAATAAATATCAATACGGACCGGATCTCACTATCACACTATCGCGAGGTGAGTCGTCATCGCTCAACCCGTACGTAAAGGTATCTGTAGTTTACCGAACAATAAGTCATCAAATCTATCAAAATATATCGATTTGACGACTGATTTAACAAAAATTTCTGTCATTTCTCGAACCAAAGCCTCGAATGCCATCAAATTCTTAATGAATTTCAAGTCATTCCCAGAAATACTTGACTTATCTCTCGCTTTTAATTTAGAAGTAAAGCTAAGTTTAAGTCCTATTCAAGATATAATCGGTTGTCATAACTAATAACTAATTCTTATCTCAATCGCAATTAATATTTTGTCCGATACTCTGCTCTTTAAAAATCGAGTCATTTTATTCGACTACAAAATGTTCGATAAATTAATGTTTTTTAAGAGTCGTTTCAGTTTTTATGAAAAGAGGAAACCGTTTGTCAGAACAGAATTGTTTGTCAAATATTTCTACCGATACTTGACTTTTGGTAAACAATTGAAACGAATTTATTATATAATTAAACATTTGTTTGAAGTCATGCTTTGATCGGAATATTAGCCAAAAATAAATCGATTGATAGTTCGCATGAATTCCTTAAATATTAAGTGTAGGCCTGACTCTGACTCTGGAGGTCTGACTCACGCCATGACTTCACTTCTTGATTGATATCCAGAATTCTGTTCCAATGTCTCTGAGTCTGAGTTAATGGCTTTTATTAGCTCTGCATTGCTCTCAGAGACAGAACGCCTACACAAGACTTCGTAAACACACGAATCCAATGATTCTTGACTTTCAACCACACATTTCAGAGACATTGAAAGCAAATAAGCAATTCATCCGTCAACTTAATTATCAACTATCAAGTTCATCCCCAACTTCCATAGTTCTCACCATTTTTAGACATTTTTAATAAGGTTTTAGTTAGAAAATAATTGGATATTTTAAAGACATTTATGACAATATTGTTCTGAACTGACGCCAAAACCATATCTTATTTGGAATAAATAAATAAAATTCTAATTTCGATGACATTCGCAAACATTTCTGACCTTATTCTGAGATTTTCGACGAAGGCATTCATGGAGAGGTCGTCCAGAAGGACGGCATCGCCGACACCGACTTCAGACAGTCTGTGAGCCATCTCTAGAGAAGCCGTGCGTTTAAACCAAAACTTTGAATAACTTTGATTAGAGTTAAGAAAAATATGTCACTCAAAACATAGTCATAAGTGGTTTGATGTGAGCACTCATCAAATGAGAACATATGAAACACTGAGAAAAGTCACACCAAATGAGAATATCTTCGCCGTTAAGGCAACGGATATCTGTGCGAAGGCAGCCGTTGTCGGCACCGGTCGTCAGGCGATGTGTCACAACCGCAACGCAACTATGCCTTCGACTCTTTCAAACTCCGACAAAACAAACCAAACCTTCTCTGATAAGTCAGTCAGAAGTGTGTAACCCATCGCACAGCACAAGAGCACAACAGACGCGCGAATGGGAGTCAACCAGACTTTCATTAGTTTGACTCAAAAAACATTTAATCATTGGCTTTGAGAGAAAACTCGTTTTCAATGGCAAAGTGTTCTCACTTTAACTGACAATTCGCTGAACAGGTTTGCCAACAGACAAACCCTTTGTCTGAAGAATCGCTCGCTTATAGTCTTCGAAAAGTTTACAAGAATTTGACGGATAGTTGTCTAATGGGATGCGATTGACAGATATTTCATGTAACTTCAAGCCGGGTTGTTTGACTATAACTCATGAGTGAATCGTTAAGTTGATTATCGACTCGATTGCAATCTCTCGCTATCACTGATCACTTTTAATTGCAATCTATTCCAAAATCTGTGTAAATGACCTGAAAATTCATTTGTTTTTCTTCTGAATTTATTTGACGTCTGACACAAAGTCAATCGATTTGTGCGCAAACAAAAAGTTAGATAACATTATAAATAGATAGAAATTATTAATTACATACACTCTCGACAACAATTATCTTTATATGTAATTCTTCGTCAAATATTTCTACCGATACTTGACTTTCGGTAAACAAGTGAAATGCAACAGTCAGTCAGTCCTCATCGGGCATATGGATGCGCATTCGCCGCTTTGATGTTGGTCTTGATAGTGGCCGGCGCTTTGCCGCCGCCGGGCCGAGTGTTGGGCGCCATCTGCGGCCCTGGCAGTGGCGGACCCACCGGTCCTTTCATCGGAGCTGTCATTGGTTTGAGGTCTTTGCCGAAAGTGATGGCAGCGATCAGTTTTGTCGTGTCTGTGATCGAAGTCGTTTGGTTCTGGTTGTGGCGATTGGACTCTGTCTCCCATTCTTCGCGAGTATTCTTAATCAGTTCAGTGATATTGTTGACGATTTTGTTGGCTGAGGCCAGTTGTTTGGCCGCCTGATCGGTGCTCAGGTTAGACACCTTCTGATTGATTTGAGTCTCTTTGGTCTCGATCTCGGGCTCGGGTTTGGTCCGCAGATAGTCGGGAACCATATCGTGATTGAACGACTGAACCCTCCCTTCCGTCTGTTTAATCAGCTCTTCGTCGATGTCTGGACTCAAAAGTATAGGGAAAAGGACTCGATTGTGAAGCGGAGGTGTCTTGTCGTGGCGGAGGATCTTCATTAGGTTATTGATCTGCGCCGAGAAGACCACGAAGTTCTCGATGAACGTCGGCCACGAACTGTTCGGATCCGTCTCAATGCGGGTTATGAACGCTTGCAACGCATTCTTCAGGTCCGCCAGTCGGAGCACCAGAGTGTCGACCACCTGTTCCAACGCCTTCTCCTCCCTGTCCACTCTGTGGAGGTCCATCGCTGAAGACTCCAAGTGAGCCGATAATCAATCAAAACAAGAGTCGATTTGCACTCAATTTGACGCTCAGATCAGTTCTGTTCACACATTACGTGACAAACAAACCTAATTTGGTATCGACTGACCCTTTGTTTCATTCATTCATTTGTTTGTAAATAATATTTAGTTTTAACTCGATTTAAATGTTTTAAATCACTTTTGCAACAGTTAAGTGAAATTGACTTTAATTATTTCACTTATTTTCATTATAATTTAAGCTCTCAAACCCTTAAAATAGTTTCTATAATTAGAATTTAAAAAGTTTAAAATTCGAAAACTGAAACTGAGTCCGCCCTCTGATAGCTGAACAAGTCAGTCAATTTAATCAAGATCAAATCTATTTCACATATTTCACTGATAGTGAAGTGAATCACAAAATATTTCTAAATATTGAAAACCGAATTAATTGACACAATTTGTGAGTCACATGAATACGACGTTTAAGGCATTTAAATGTGAGTCAACTGTAAGTGACGTCTCTTGGAGTCGAGTCTCTCTCCAAATGCGTCTTTCAGTGCATTGAGTCTATTGTCAGCTGATCTGAAGGTCAATATTGAGCCCAAAAACGATTTGTTTTGTTCAACATTTTTATTGTTTTTACTCTTATTTCAAACAAATGTGTTATTAAATGATTGGCTCAAACCAGTGGACATATGGCCGAGTGATGAGTGGCAACCGACTGGTCGTCATATTTCCTGTCGTCTGTCATATGATTTGATAAACAAACTGAAAGTGAGTTTTGTTTTCATTGCAAATTCAATGCCTTTTGTTGACCAAAACTCTTACGCCTATTGACGCGATTATTATTATATCTATTACTACGAAATTATTTATCAAATTTTATAATATATGATACGATTTTTGATAGATTGAGTCAAAGATTAAGGAAAAGCCATTCTTTGATTGCTTGTCATTGTTGTGGTCGACGAACAAAGCCATGACTTGCGATAAGTGGCAGACATTGACGCTCTTTGTTCACTGATATGACTAATAAACGATAGATATGACGGATCTATTGGTCGAATAGCTTAACCAGCTTAACAATTCTTAATTTGAGCATGTCACATGTGTTTTGTTACAATTACAAGTTTACTAATTGAAACGGCATTTAATTGGCAGTAAAACGACATCTGAAGAGTGGATCGGCTGAGAGGGGAAGCGATGGCTTCTGGCAATTCGTATCAGAGTTTTGCGGAGATCGGCGACGACCCGTCGACAGTGCCAGTGCCAGTGTTTCACCAGACAGTCCCCGGTCAGAGCGGTCTGCGGCCGTGGCAGCACTACATCCATGATTTGGACGACTTCTTCAACAAAGTCTACAAATACCACCAAAAGTCGGGCTTTTTGTGTATTGTGATCAATAATATTTTAGAACTGATTCAAATTCTATTCGTTGTCTTCTTCACAATATTTTTATTGCATTTCATCGACTACGACATCTTATTTAAGAACAAGCCAGCAAATCACACTAGCACTAAAGTGACCATGGATGACGTCCTGCTTCCCATCGATGATCTATCTTTAAGTCCCATAGAAATCTATTTATTGGTGTTCGCAGCCATCTTCTGGGTCTACAAATTGGCGATTGTGGTTCACTCAGTGATTGTGAACCATTCGATCAAATGTTTTTACTCGGAAGCGCTTCACATAACCGACTGCACACTCTTCACGTGGCAGGACATTCAGTCGCGACTAATTCAAGCACAACACGTCTGTCTCCTCCAAGACGGACAACTCAACGAATTAGTGATTCATAATCGACTTCTTCGACATCACAACTATATGATAGCTCTGATCAACAAAGGAATTCTTCCGATTCACTATAAGATGCCATTCATCGGAGAAGTGACTTATCTGACCAAAGGATTGCAATACAATTTCCAATACTTGCTATTCAAGTCTCTGTTTGAAAACAACTGGAAACTCAAAGATGAAGTGAAAAGTGCCGGCAATCGAACGACTTGTGCCGCAAAGTTTGCCAAATATTGCATTATTCTGTCGATATTCAACTTTTTGCTGTTTCCTCTGATAAGCATTTGGCAGTTCTTATACGTGATCTACACTTACGCCGAGGCCGTCAAACGCGACCCATCGATGGCGTTGGGCACCAGAGGCTGGTCTTTGTATGCCAAGTGGTACTGCAGACACTTCAATGAATTGGATCATCAGCTCAACGAACGACTCAACCGCGGCTACAAACCGGCCACAAAGTACATGAACTCGTTTACATCGCCTCTGATGGAAGTGATCGCGCGATTCATCCAATTTGTTGCCGGAACTATGCTCTCAGTGTTTATAGTTTTAACTGTTTATGACGAGGACGTGATAACCGTCGAACATGTCTTAACTTTGATGACCGTTTTGGGCGCCGCCATAGCCATAGCGCGGGCATTCATATCATCTGAAATACCCTCTCGTTATACTCACGCAGAACTCAGCGCCAAAGTCTTGGAGCACATCCACTACAAACCTCACGGATATGCTCCGTACACGAGTCAGGCCCGACAGGCCATGTCCAGTGTGTTCCAGTATAAGATCGTGGCTATTCTGGAAGAACTGCTCAGTCCTTTGGCCACCCCTTACATCCTTCTCCGACATCTAAGACCGCGAGCGCTCGAAATAATTGATTTTTTCCATAACTATACGATGGAAATAACCGGAACGGGCGATGTCTGCACCTTTGCCATGATGAACATCAACGAGAACGGCAACCCAGCGTGGAAGACGAGCAGCTCGGCACTGAAGAAGTCGGTCAGAATCGAGAACAGCATATCGCCCGCTGAGGAGCTGATGAGCAGAGCGACGGAAAATGGAAAATTGGAATTAAGTTTAATTAATTTCAAACTAACGAATCCTAATTGGAGTCCAAACAACGACTCGCAGAAGAGGTTCATCGATAATATCAAATCGAACTGCACTCTCAACGAGAGCCAAGTCATGGCCCGAAGTGGTCTCATATCTAGTCTGAACCGAATCAGTTTGACGAACAGCACTAACACTCCGCCGCCGTCTGACTCGAGTTCCTCCAACAGAGAAGTCAGAGAAGACATCGAAACCAACGCCTATCGCAACGAAAGGGAACGGCTCTTGAATGTGATGTCCACGAGTCTGACAGAACAGGAAGAACGGGCCGCCGCTATGTCCTTAAGCACTCTGTTCTTACATCAGTTGGCCTCAAATAATAGTATTAACCGCTCCCGAAACGAAGCCGTGACCACTGAATCGCATCCATTGCTGTCCGCGCCCTTCAATTAGAACCGACATTAGAACTGAATAATAATTGGCTTTGATTTGAGATATGCTTTGAGTTATTTGTCAAACACTAAACCGCTTGATATTGATATCGACTTCGACTGAATCGGACTTTTGTTTCAAATTGTGAACAACAAAAAACAACTTTGCTTTCGCTCAAATCAATCAAAACTAATGATTCGAGTCTTGAAATGTGTATTGAAAAGTAAATTTCATTTTTATCGCAATTTATTTGAATTATGTTTAGTTATAATGCAATTGATTTCGATTATACTTATATGTAATGATATAATATATTGTAATGAATATAATATAAAATTTGTTTTCACAATAAATTTAATATTAATATTAATATTGAACCGATTGTCGAGTTGTGACAGACATTCGAATATTTTGCTTCTCGTTTATCACTTGAAGATCTGATTCGACGCTAAAGTTTCACAAATTTCTTAAATGAATCCAAAAATTTCTTTACCATTCGTGAGAAGAATAAATAGTTTGTCTCTTCTGATGCCAAAACTGATTCGTTAGCGCTCTGTATATCAGACAAACATTCAAAGTTTCAATTGGTTTGGCTTTCATTTTACTGATTGCCATCCCTTAACCAAAACATGTTATCCCAGAACTGACTCTTTCCATCGTATGATTTACAATCAGTTGTGTTTGATTTGTTCGCACAGCAAAACCAAAGGATGGAACAGACGTCAGGTTCGGGCCTTAGGAGCCGATCCGTTGCCGTACAGAATCCAGGTTCGGCACAATTCCTAACATATCTACTGTTTTCGCCTTTTTATCAAATGAACTAAAATTATGAAATCATATCCAAGAGTCTAACCATTGCTTTCATTGTCAAACAGAATTAGCACCGATTGCAGTGAGTTTTTCCACACTCACTGTTCTAAGTAAACGAAAATCGATTATCGCATCGGAATATTTCGGTTCCATAAGTCATCAGAAGTGGAAAAATGAGAGACAAAAGTGATCCACAATCAGAGCTATTGATGCCAATTATGATATGTTTTCGAATCAATGAAGCGCTTCATCGAAAGTGTCAATCGATAAAACAGTTTAA
>JAQGBE010000228.1:0-23661 GCA_034698225.1 Scheloribates latipes | reverse complement strand
AGGTCAGCCCTGGCTATACCTCGACACCAGTGAACGATTGGGTGACGAAACAGTTCTCAGAAATTCTTAGCCTAATAAACAATGCTTAAGAAATGTTTGAAAAAACTACTGAACGATAAAAACAATGAATGAATGAATGAATAATTGCTTCACAACTGTGTTATTGTTTTGTTTTGATTATTTTGTTGGTTAGTGTTCCGGACGGGCCTTAAATAGATTGCCAGTTAGTTGTCGGTTGGGTTAGGGCTCAAAGTGAGAGCTGAGAGCACATAAACACTTCATTTCTCGGCTGATCGGCAATCATTCATAACTTGCTTATTGCAAAACACAGTCAGCACTCGGACTGAACGCGAAACACAATAAATCATTTCCTCATAAATATTGTTTTAATTCGTTTTCGTTCGCCATTAATATTCATCGGATTTAATATTATTATTGATTAATCGTTTCCAATACAGACGAGACGTCCGAACAGAATGAGAATTATTTTGGCCAAAAGTGTTAGAGTTATTGAGAGGTGAGGACAGGTATGAGCAGAGGTGTGGACACCACTGCTCTGTCGGTGAATAATGAAAGCCTTCGTTCCGACAAAATCATTAATTTAAACGTCAAATGTATATAATATTGGATACGATTTGCATCTGAATTGTTGATCAACAGACTAATTGAATTTAATGCCACGATTAATATTTGTGAAACGTTTTTGTGTCCAGTGTTTCGCAAAATGTGTGGAAAATGTTTTATTTTTCTCAAAAGAATTTTTTATTTAATTATTTAATAGTCTTAAGACAATAGGAATAGTTTTGCAATCAGTTCGCGGATTAAACTCGAATTCATTTCATCTGATTTGCAAAGGGAGACAACGAGAGAGAGAGAGAGTGAGTCTGTTGAGAGAGAAAGGAGAAAAAGAGCTGTTATTTAAGTCAAGACTTTTATTTGAAATCTCATTAAAACGTGAATATATTTAATTAAATAAAAAGAGTTTTATAGAATCGAAAACTCAATTTTTTACTCAAAAACTTTTTTCTACTTAAGAATTGCGATTCAGATTAGATTAGATGTGCGAACGAATACAAAGAAGAAAATATAATTCATTTAAATATTTGAATTGAATAGAAATGTGAAGATTAACGACGAGAGAGAGAGTGGAAAGGAAGACAAACTTTTTGGTGATTTTTAGGACAATTTGTCATTTCGTCTCATTTATAGGTTTTGTATGACCAATAAAACTATCGTTTTTGGGACTAATTTATGTTCAAAATTACATAAATCTGTTCAATAAAACAAACAAACGTTTAAAAAAAGATTTGACAAGAGTTTAACCAACACTGCAGTCCTAGTGATGCAATTAAATATTAACAATCTCATTTTATTTGTAGCGAATGAAACTAATTGGACAAATTTAAATAATTTCAGTTTGAAATTAAATACCAAAACATTTATTTTTCACTAGAATTTGTTTTAGAAAACTATTGAATTCAGTACACATTTTTATAAAGTTTATTACAAATATTTCGATTCAGAGCTCGAATTTCTATAAAAATACAAAACAATGTTTTGGATTAAGAAATACATTTTTGTATTCAAGATATGTTGAATAAAAATCTCAGTCAAAGAGTATTAACAATTAATTAAATGTTATATTCGATTAACACTAGAAAACAGACAATCTTTTTGTTGTTGACTATAATTAAATGTTTATTATTGGAGAGAATAATGTTTACCGAGTTATTGATCTCAATGTTGTCAATGGTCTCAATGAGGGTCTCCGATAATCGCTTTTAATTATGATTTGTATTTTATTTCCTGATATTATTTGTGGACTAATTTCGTGAAAAGCCATTCAATATGTGTGTATTGGGAGAGACAAACACTGTGTTGTGTTCTTGCAATTGGAGTCTTGAATTGAATTTTGCGGTTTCAACAATCAAATTAATGAATAAAATGAAAGCCAAAGATATAATGAAATAAAAAGGAATGAAAAGAAAAAGAGAATAACGTATTTCGAAGGCATTCTCTCAGCGAAAGGCATTAAAAACCAATAATTATTATCTCTTTTTTGTTGTCTCTTTGAAGACAGATATCATTGAAAATCACATTTACTCGAGTCTAACAAGAGCTCGACTTAAGGGATCATTAGCTAACACACCGAACTGAGCAAGTGAGCCAGGTTATGGTTACAGCCGTAATGGAGAGCACTATCAAGTTTAATCGACAATTTAAGTCAACAATTTTTAATAATCATAAAAAACGAATTGACTTTCAAATAAAATTCAATTAATGGACTAATTATTGCAAAAAAGAGTTAATTTTCTAAAATCGCTGCACAAAAACTTGATTTTCCTATTCAGGCGAAACTGATTATAAACTGATAATAAAAGCCGCCTTTGATTATTAGCTGCGAATAATACGATCAATTAAAAAGTTGTAATTTTACTTTTGCTTTTGTTTGTCTTCGCCATCCAATCTGATCCAACAGATCCGAGTAAGTGATCTGACGATTGGATTATCCTAAAGATTGTCGTTTGTGCGCTGCGCTGATTGCACTTCGCTATACCGGACACCGTTTACCTGCGTTGCAGACAATTAAAGACAATTAAGACAACAATAAGGAGCGAATGGTTTGTGGAAGTAATGCCGGGTTTAATACATGCCTTCAAGTCATAGTCCATGACAAATGTCGGCACTTGTAGTTGTTGTAAGGGAATTATGTCCTGTCATATGCCAGACAATAGTATGGTTAGAACAGTAGACAATAGACAGCGCGTTGGCTCACTTCGCCGTCGATTAGATAACGACAATCGTATCGATTATCTGATAATCAGTGACTCGACAGCAGTGATGGCCAACAATCAGACAGACCTTAAGATATTCGACTCCTCCGACACAGAATAGTTTGCTTTTGAGAATAGCCGCGTTGAATGTGGTGAACCACCAGACCAGGACTCGACACCATATCGACGGATGTATTATATAAAAGGCCTTCAGATTCTTCTTGTAGTCATAGCCCAACAGTTTGTAGACATTCTGCACGAAGTCAAGAGACGGGACGTTGTCTTTCCGAGTGAGACTATGGAAGTAGACCACAATGTACTCCTTGGTCACGATCGGGTCCAACAGCGATATCAAGTACATCACAGTCCGTTCGTTGGTCATCGTCGACGTGTGGAACCGTTTGCCAATCATCACCACAATCGGTCGCCCCATTGAGTCTTCGCCCGACACGTATAGACAGCGGGCGCTAATGTAATCACTGAAGTCTTCGGTTTTGGCTTTTCTGAGTAGTCGTTCGTATTTGTGTTGTCTTTGGATCTCTTGAGTGACCGGATCGTTACTTTTGGTCGGATGTGATCGGCGGCGCATCCGTTTGTCAAAGTCTCCGTGCATTTTAGCGAACGATGATTTGCCGACGGCTACTGATGAGTCCAAACCGCTGGACAGGTCTACGCTTTCTTCAACGGGTGTCAAAGTGTTTGGTTTGGCGGCGATTCGTATTTCTCGTTCGGGAATCACTGGTTCGCCATTATCTCCGCCCACGTCTTGTGGCAGATAATAGAGAGCATATTCTTCTTCGTGTTCGGACCGCGGAAAATATAATGGCATTAAGAGTTCATAGAAGCCAATGTCCACGTCGTCTACCGCGAAGACAATCAACTCAATGGCATCGCTGTAATGTTCGAGGAATCGACGGACAACTCTGAGTGCTATGTGAGCGGCCGCTTGTCGAGGATATCCTCTGTTAGGAGTATTGATGGCACTGAGTGCCAAAGACTTGAATCCATTGTCGCGACTGATTTGGAGAACTTTTGAGTAGCAGTTATACAAAGCGTTTTCAGCGGCGGTGTGGTATTTGGCGTTGTATTTGGGACCACACGTGTGGATCACGTATCGGGCCGGCAGGTCATACCCTTTGGACAGTTTCGCGTCTCCCGTCTTACAGACCCGCAACTTGTCGGCCAAGAATAGCTGCAGTTGTGGACCGCCTTTGGCAAGGATTCGCTCACTAATCAGTGTCCTCTGAAATGATTAAACAAAATGAGACTAAAATAAGAACCGAATCGACTCGAATGGGAACCTCATTGAAGTGTTCGTTAGTGGTGTTGACGATCGCGGTTACACCCAATTGAGTGATGTCTCCGAACCAAAGCGCGACCTTCGAGTTGATGGCCGCCGAGTACGGGAACGGACTTTGTTCGTGAATCTTCTCGTCTTTGGCCAACCGTTCCAAGTCTTGTATATCTCGGGTCGATATCTGTGACCAGGGCTTTATGTTATAGGTTTCGATGATCTGGGGTGTGGTTGAAGCCGAGTCGAGGGCCGGCTTCTCGGTGTCCATCGTTGGCTGACAGGTCTTGTGTGGCCCAACAGATCAGATGCAAGTTATTTGATAACTCGATGAAGTTTTTTGTGGCAATTGGTTCGCAGTTGACTGCCGTTTGTTTGTCGGGTCAGAAGTGACACAACAGAGAGATCGAGATAATAGCCATCGAAACCATATCTTATCAGTGAATCACTGATTGTCGGACGCATTGACTGATTGATTGTTTACTATTAAACTTATTAAATGACATATCGTTTGGCCAAATGGGAGGCAACCGATTGCAGATCACACGATTGCAGATACAGTCTTCTCGACGACACAATTCGTGTCTTTTTGTTACGGCAATAGTCGCCTGAATAGTGGTTTCTCACAGTTTAATAAAGGTTTGGATTTTGTATCAAAAAGTAGAGTAACTGAATAACTGTGATTAATGTTAAAGTTTTGTAATTGCAAGTCATTTTCAGAGCTTACGATTTTCATCCTTAATAATATTTATACTATCAAAAGCTCACCAAGTTCATCTAAACTGATTAAACTGGTGAAATTGCTCAAAATCAATAACTAGTAATGCAAACATTTCCTGGCAAGGTCAATGCGGATTAACGATTCACAAACTATATTAGAACTTTAACCTCGAAACTTTTCCACTGCATCAAACAAACATTTAACATTAACCTTGCTCAAAGTCATCTAATTAAGTATGCTTTTATATCAGTAAACTAGCTAATTGATCTTGCTAATTGTTCAATTGGTGGGCTCAATGCCAAAAATAATCCATTAATTATTTGTCGAAACTTTTTTCTAAATTAATTTATGCAAGAACCAATTACATAAAAATAGCAAGACAAGACAAGCATCTAGAAAAAGACAATTTAATTAAATAATCGATGTTGAATAGCAATTATTTTCGACCACGAACCACTTATATTGGCAATTAACCGAGAATTAACATCAATAACAATAATAATAATAATAAAGACCATCTCTATTATCGAACTCTATTATCTATTATCTAATTTTATAATCTATTGTCGCATAGAATCAGAAAAGTATTCTCGAAAAAGTTGCTGTCATTGAATGATTGGGACGACTAATGGCCAACACGTGTCAGACAATTGAATCGGTTGTGCGATCGCACGAGCAGTCAGTTTGCAAACAAACTCTCGTCGAACAGAATATTCTGGATCTGGAGTTAGGAATCGCTACTCATCTCTAACGTCAAGCCAACACTGATTGTCACCAAAAGACACCTCTTGTCTGTCAACCAACGGTCAGATCGGTATAACCGGTCAGTCTTGGCGTGACTTAGCGCTCGTCTGCCACTTGACTGCCGTCGGACTCGGTTTGTGCTTTGGCTCCGATTCTCATCAATCAATTTGTATTTCTCTCTCAAAGCGTTTGTTTATTGGCGTAAAAATGGCGGAAATGTGTGAACAAAAAACGTGTGAAAACATTAAAGTCTTTTTCGATGTCAAAGTGGCCGATGAATACTGTAAGCACTGACCACTGACCCGCAACCCGATCCCGTCTGACCTCTCATCCACTTCCGTCGGGTCTGCCATTGTGACCATAACTAGCAAACACTTAATGTTTATTTACTTGACAAACCATCTCATTCTTGACCACTCGGGTGACCACTGACTGTCACCGACTGATTGTTTCGCTTCTCAATAGTCGGTCGCATTGTCATTGAGCTGTTCAACGATGTGGTGCCGAAGACTTGCGAGAACTTCAGGGCGTTGTGCACCGGCGAGAAGGGCGTCGGGCCGTCGGGAAAGCCGCTCCATTACAAGGGGACTATTTTCCACAGAAGTAATGATCGCTGGCCATTGACTGGACAACTAACTGAACTTTTATTATCTCCCAGTTATTCGTGAATTCATGCTCCAAGGCGGCGATTTCACCCGATTCAATGGCAGCGGCGGTGAAAGTATTTACGGCGAGAAGTTTGAGGACGAGAACTTTGATCTAAAGGTCAGTCCAGAACCGATTGTCATTATGTCCTAACCGTACGGCTCTGACCAAAGCACGAAAAGGCCGGTCTTCTAAGTATGGCCAACGCCGGCCCAAACACAAACGGCTCTCAGTTCTTCATCACCACTGTTCCGACCCCTCATTTGGATGGAAAACACGTTGTCTTCGGACAAGTGATTAAAGGCATGACTGTCGTCAAGTACTTGGAGAACATCACCACCGGTCCCAACGACGTTCCCATTGAGGTAATTGACTCTTTCAGTGATTCCGATCGATTCCGTCATTCGCTTTGTTCACTTCGCACCACTAGAAATGTGAAATCAGCGATTGTGGTCAACTCAAACCGGACGATGACTACAACCTGTGCGAGTTTGACGGCACGGAAGACGTGTTCCCACCCTTTCCTGAGGATACGGACTTGGATTTCACATCGGTTTGTAACCAAGATTTGCACTGCTTTTGTACTATCGCTTCCTATTTGGCTCTCTCTGTATAGATCGGAGAAGTCTTACAAATCGGTGAGAAAATCAAAAGTTCGGGAAATGTCTACTTCAAGAAAGAGGACTTCATTAACGCCAACCGGAAATACAAGAAAGCGTTGCGTTATCTGAACAAATTGCACGACAATGACCTCAACGACGAGACCGAGAAGAAGGTCCTCTCACAAGAACTTCCATGTCTTCTCAACAGCGCTGCCTCTCTCTTGAGGCTCAAGAAATACGATTCGGCTCTCGAAGTCCTGAACGAAGCGCTCGACATCGCGCCCGACAATCCGAAGGCGCTCTACAGGAGAGGTCAGGCATTTCACGGCAAACGAGAGTACGAGAAGAGTTTGTCAGACCTACAAAAGGCCCAAAACCTGGCGCCGAACGACAAGTCAATCGCGTCGGAGTTGGCGGCAGTCAAGGGCGAGATCCAGGCCTATACGGCCAAAGAGCGGGCGGCGTACGCGAAGATGTTTGCCTAAGAGGAGACCAGAAGAAGTGACACCAAAATTGTATTCTAGCCGAGAAGTGCAACACATTCTGTGTATATAACCAAAAACGCAAAACCAGAAGTCATTCTCCAAATTGTTTACTCTTCGGAATACCTGTTATGAGTCAGACATACGATAAGTGTTTCTGATTTGACGTCCAATTCAAATGACTTACAATGTATTCAACAAACAATTGAGTCGTTGTTTCTGATGTAAAACAATTTGTTTTTTACCACTATTTCCGTGACTTTCGAAAGGAAGCCGTTATTCCGGTTAAAGAGATAATTGTTTTATATATTCTGTAGTATTCGTTAAATTAATCTTTCATTCATTCGACTAATTATTCGTCTAAAGCATTGAAAAATCTGTACAAAAGTCCCTAAAAGTGTATTTAAGATTTAAGACTAAAGTCTATTTCGTATTTATATATAAATTAAATATATTTTAAATTAAATTTTAGTCAAATTCTAAAATAAAATGAATTATTTAACGCGTTTAGGAATTTATATAATTTTCAGTGTTTTGTCGTTTTCTTTGTTAATCTGTTTTTGTGTTTGCAATCAAACTGTGATTCGCGTCGAGAGAGACACCGAAGGAGTGACCGATGAAGACATGACTGGAGGTATGGACTCTTGGCTCACATTTGCTACGACTATTACCAGGGTTTCAATGGACAGCTCTCATGACAAACGATCCTAAATTGAACTTCCTCAATTCATCAACTTGATTTATAGCGCCCTTGAGTTGACCAAATCAATTATCCTTGCTAACATTTACTCGATCACTTGAATTTCCATTAATTTCACTAACGATCAATGAATTTCCAAGTATATCATAAGACCTGGACATATGACTGTGGCTGCAGATTGTCATTCAGTTGTTTTGCCACTTGAATTCATGGAATTTCAATTACGAACAAGTTTCAAGAATTTTCATCGAGTCATTCTAAAGTGTTTGCGTCACTAATCATTATTGCCAATAGTGTGCTTGCTAATTTCATCAGCTAGAAGTTTGATTTATTGAAGTTAATAGAAGTTAATTAAATACTATTGAGTGACCGCCAAACAGATTAACCGATGGCCGGAAAGTCGGTCTAATCCTGGAAATGACTTTCCGTTCAGTTGCGATGAGTTTGGATAAATCGATGGAAATTTCCTCCAAATATGAATTGTATTGACATTGAGACCAACGAACTAATTGAAAACAAACAAGCAAGGCAACCTTATTAAATAATTCTCTCATCTGCCCGACAGTCGAGACCACGTGTTCGCGCGATTTCAAGCGGGAGTCCCATCAACTGCACCGTCAGATTCTGTGTCGACCGCCGCGCAAGAAGTTGGTCGAAGTGAAGATGTCGTCCATGTATTACATGCCAGGAGTGGTCGTATGGCCGCACAGCTACGAAGTGGAGCGATGCGACGGCCACTGCCAGCACCAGAACCATAAATGTCTGGCCATTGAGAAAGAGATAATCGAAGTTCCGGTCACTTTAGGCTTTGTAAGACGTGGAAGAATGAGCTATCAATAAGTTTTTGTCGCACAGGTCTACAGCCGACTCCTGTCCACTGCCCAGTCAGGTCCTAGGTCGGGCCCAGCGATGACCGAGAAGTGTATGCGAGTAAAGATCGAGAAGCACATGACCTGCGGCTGTCAGTGCGCGATGAATGAGAAGAGTTGTAGTGATAAACAGCGGTTCTCTTCTGACCGCTGCGCGTGTGAGTGCACAGACATGTCCAGAGCCGGCACTTGTGCTCAGAACAGTCGGATGTGGTCTAACGAGAAGTGCGACTGTGTTTGTCCGCCGATGGCCCGTCGGGAGTGCTCTTCGGGCGCGATGTTCGATGAACAGACCTGCAGGCAAGTGATGACCGATCGGTCGGTGGTCTGGAGTGACGAAACTAATCGATGGATTCCTTTACAGATGTATGGAATCGTGAAATCACTTTTCGATGGATTAATGTATTTATTAATTAATGATATATTTGTTAATCAATTAATCAATTATTCATAAAAACTATAATAAAAGTCATTACATGTTCTCCAATAAAAGTATTGGCAATAAAAGTAATCAAAACATAAAAATTAAATTCTTTTTCAAAGAACTTTAAGGTTTAGAAAATACTATCAATTGGTTTCTCCAAATATATGATTCGGATTCGAAAAATAAAGACAATCGATGTGAACGAGTGTTGCGGTCACTGGCAGAGAGTGACCCGAATCACACCCATATTGACCATTTCGAACCTGTCGGGAGAGACCAAGAGCTCAGTCAAGTGTCGCACAACTCTTGTCACTTACGGTAAGCTCTTTTGCCTCAAGTACTGGATGACAGTGGGCTTAATTGTTCCCTGGACACCTTTGGTCGCGCCATAGCCCGTGATTATGTCCACGCAGAGCCGTCTCTTTCCCGGAGTTCTGACCAACTCTTCGCTCTTTCGGCGCAGATATTCGGACAAAATAGAGTTGACTTCTCGGATGTGAAGTCCGTGCAAATCGAGTTCATTCGAGTTTGAGCTGAGAATACAAATCAAAAGTCAGTTTCGATCGATTGAAACCGATTGCCATCTCTTCGGCCAATGTCTCACCAATTGCTGAGTATTGCGTCCACTATTTCATTGCTGAGTCTTTCAATCTTCCTCTGGAGTTGAGTCGCCTCATCGCCGTAATACGAGGCCACGGCATACATCTTCCTCTGGAATGCCAATCGAGTCTTGTTGTGGTACTCCTGCTTCTTCTCGAGCAGAGCATTCATGTCTGCGAGAGTCGCCTTAACGTCTACTTTCTTGCGGACAGGTTTTATGGGCGAAGCCGAACGACTGTGGCCATTGACCGGCGAACCGAATCTCTCTTCGGGGAAGAATTGTTCCGTTTCTCGACTCTCAGTGAAATCGTCGCTCAGTCCCAAAGAGTTATCCAAAAAGTCAATAGTTTTTCCGAATTGATAACTAATGGAAAACCAATTATTAAATAATCAAATAATTGATTGATCTCGATAAACATACCCATGTGACTCGAAGATGGTGTCGAGGAAGCTTTGGTCTACACCGGGGTATCTCTGGTAGAGTTGGTCTCTCTTCAACTTCGTGGACAAGAGTTCTCTGGCGGCGAGTCTTTGCGTCGGACAGAGACTGGTGTTGAGTGCGTCCGCCTTCAGGCTCTGGTCGTACTCCTGACGGCTCAGCTCTTTAGCCAATTCCAAGTCCATTATCTCCTGTAACTCACTTTTGGGAGTATTTCGCTCCAAATCTAATGACTTTTTCGACTTATGATTGGAACTGATTTTGTTTTTATTGCCGTTAAAGTTGTTATAAATATTAATACTTTGCGTTTGCGATGAATTGCTATTCGATTGCAATGGCTTTTGATTCAATGATTTCTTCCAATTGTGGTGAAGCAGTCGCGCGACGCCATGACTTAGTGTTATGGTTAGGTCTTCGGCAGACAACGAGTCGGTCACTACACCGAACTGGGACTGGAGCTGAGCGGCCAACAAGTGGTCGATAGTCAGCACAAACTCTGGTTGGTCAGAGTTGCGGCGGTCGACCAGAGGTTCCGACGGCTCGTCTTCAGTTGAAGTTGACTCCGAATCGAGATCAGGACTGCCGACGGACGGGTCAGCGCTGGCGGTCAAGTGTTCCAAAGCACTCACATCGAATTGGTCGTCATTCAGTTCGCTCAATACTTTTTCGGCCCAATTGAAGTCTTCGAGACACGCGTCCAGTATTTCGTTTAAATGGTTGTCTTCTGCTTTCGGAAACTTCTGTCGCAATGTATTCAGCTTTTGATCTCTGGTCAGATCATCGGGAATGTCACTGGTGAAGGTGCCCTTGTGCAGCGACACTACCAACTTATAGCGCGTCGGATCCACTGTCGTCTCAATCGGAATTTCTTCGCCATCACTGCTCTCAGTCTCGAGGCCTTCATTCGAGTCTTTATTGCATTGTCTCAGTTGCAGAAGAGCCCAGTCTTTGGGTTCCGTTTGAGTCTGTCGTGCATAACAGGTAATACTGATCTGGTCATTGGCCGCATCGCTATTCTTCAGGTTATCCACGGGAAACGCCGGAAATTCCCAATTGGGCTTTCGTACCCCAATCAAACCAAACTTCTTGAGCTTGCCATTGGTCTCCTGCTGACCAATGCTTGCTTCCGCTTTGTCAGAAAGCTCAGTGATCTCTTCCCAGGGCTCATCAAATTCAATGTCATTAGAGTTCTCTTCTTTTATACTTTCCTCGACTTTAATCGCATTCTTCGGTTTCTTATCTCTCTGGGGATTTGGTGGTAACTCAATGGATAATTTATCGTCAACTTTGGTGACTCCGTTACCACTTCCCGAAGGTTTGTGGTCGTCGTTGCACTCATTGACTGAGTTGTGCGCATAAGTGAACTCTTCATCCCTTTCCCAACCGGACTCTTGACTCTTAACACTACTGGTGTCGGACGCACTCAACGAAGAGGTCTCGTCATCTGTGCTCTTGCGGTGCAGCGCCAGAAGTAGATCCATATCGATGTGATTGTCGGTGGCCGGAGAGGTAGAAGTAGGCGACGAAGAACTCTCTTTTTGTGAGTTATTCGACGCGATATCTATGGATTGTGCGGATAGTGAGGTCTGTGACGATTGCGAAGACTCGGCATAATCGCCGTTGTCTTTGCTTTTGGCAGTGATTGCGAGTCCAGTCGAAGGACTGCTTTTTGAGCGGAAAACTATTTGTTTCAAACCATTGGTCGAAATCATTTTATGGTCGGGGACCTTATCGTCTGAATCGGATCGAGGCATTGGCTGCGGATATATCGGGTGATGACCATTCAAGTTGAGACTACGAACCATCTGCTCGACAGTTATCTTCTCGAAGCGTTGGGCCATAATCTCGAGTTTGTCTTTGGGGATGCCGTGAATGTTGCGTTTGGAGAGGTCTTTGAGGTTTTTGCTCCACTTGTTGTCGGGTTCGACGAACATTATGGTGAAGCCATTGACATAACCATAACTGACGTAGGGCTTCATTTCCCAGGCCTCTAGGTTGGTGTTGTCGATGATGATGGGAGTTCTGCCCCTTTCCATCCACTTCTTGGCCCTTTGTTGGTTCCAGTCATGTGCGAAGGGCAGACGTGACGGGTCATACATATAGCGACCGTTTTGGATGAAGTAGTCATCGGTACTGAGTATAAGGCCTTGAGTTCCGCGCACCAACTCATTGGCCAAATATGTTTTGCCACTCCCGGGCAGACCCCTCATCAGGATTAGGATCTTCTGAGTTCCCGAACGAATCATAGTTTTGATTTCTATAAACTTGTCAACTATTTTAGGTTTTGATGGCTGACTAGGCTTATGGTTGACGAATGGCTGAGCGTTTTTGGGTGCGAACAGACTGGCGAACGGCATCACTGCGTTCAGCGCCGATATCTGTCCGACCTGTGAATTGACGGGCAATTTGTTGAGCACTTCTACGTTAGGGTCAGCTGTACTTCGGAACCGATACTCCGTATTCGAGTTTGTACTCAGGGTTGGGGGCAGTTCTGTGACACTGTGAGGCACTTCTTCTATGGTGTTCGAGGCAACACCGCTCGACGGCTCGTTTGGCAGGTATTGAGCCGTTTCGCACAATTCCAGAAGACTTTCCAGAGTTTGTTCAGCTATAGTGAGAGTAAAGGGCTATTAATATTTAGTGTGCAAGGTCGTTGTCTGGCTTATGGCACTATGAATGCAACTTTTTTAAGCATGCTAATTTGGAATCATGTTTATGAATCAATGAAAGGGAAATATGCTCGTAATAACAAGCATATTGTATGTGCATTCGACTGTTCTATCAATGAATGAGCAATTGTTTTATTGTGTAAACTATGCCATTGCGTCACGAGTTTGGTATTGAACCAAATATTTTGCAAACAATTTCAATAAAGACAATGTCAGTCAGTATTTGATCAAAAATGTGTCTCAAGTTTATAAACGATTGAATATTGGGCTTAACTTTCGAATGGCTGATGAAATTGGGATCAGTATTGAATCGATAGCTAGATTTTGATTGATCTCACTATCAATCTAGAGATCACATGATCCCAGAACAAGGCCAAGAGCTAATCATTTCCTCGAGTTTGGCGGACTAAATGAGCAATTTTTTTAAAAAGCAATTAGAATGTAACTAGTCTTGTCTTGTTAATTAAAAAAATGTCATTAGGCCTAAATAAGCAAGGCTCTTTGTCACAATTCAGACCCGACATAATTATCTAGCAAAATTATCAGCTGAATTTTGGGTAATCTGAATCTGGGTAATAACAACAAGAGCTAGAGTGCAGCGATAATTGAAAAAAACAAACTCATTAGATAAATGAATCGAGATAATTTAAAAGGACACCCGAGACATGTCGTGATTATCTCGCCGTAAAATGTTAGAGAAACAGACAATTTATGAGACTTTTACTTAACTAATTATTTACTGAGTTTAGTGAATAATCGTCTCTATTGTGGCACTTCTGAAGAGGAAGTCTGCGATGGCTTAAGATAATGGCAAATAAATGACATTCGAAGCCATCATTTAGGCTGTGATCGACGTGTGACTCGCATTTCACTACATTCTTGGACTTGAATTAATAAATCATTTTCTTATTGCTTCGAAGTTTGGAATTTTGGCTCAATTTAGTGGAAAAGCAAATCCCAAATGGATTAGTAACCGAAGGGATATATTAACGTCGACTCGACTCGAGAGCAATGAATTCAATGATATTGTGAACTGAAATCGCATGGATTGAGGACAGACTCGACTGTACAGACCCTCGCATATCATTAGATCAGATCAGATCAGATCAACGACAAGATCAGTGTCTGACAAGACCAGTGCAGACAACTCAGGCAACACAACTGCTTAAGAGACCATCGGAACAGACCATTGCCGGCGCACTCCTGGAACACGTCGTGGACAATGTCGGCGTCGATGCGGTCGGCGAACATCTCCTGCAAGGTCTTCAAGCGGTCCATTTGGGTCGAGTTGTCCTCATTGGCCGCCAGGTTCGAGATGACAGTGTCCGGGTTGGAGCCCATGTCGAGCGCCCTTTGTTTGCATTTCTTGCTTTTGCGAGACATTAGTTAACACACAAACACATCAACGGATTAACAGTGGAGTCAATCAAAGGCCGACCAAAACAAACTTCTTAATGGACTTCAGACAAACATATGTTTTGGCGAAAGATATCAGAAGCTGTGCCGCACTTCTTGTGTCCAAAGGCTGGGAACGGCTTGAAGAGTCAGTGATTGCCTCCAATGCAGTACATGTGACGGCATTTCCAACTGAAGACAACATTTATTCCTCGCCTCTATTCGCTTCACTTTCACCACGTCTTACGACAACCGACTTTTTAATTAAACAAATTCTTTATTTTTGCACTAAATTTATCGCAAAACACAATCTCAATGTCAATAGTGTTAGAGTCGAGTCGAGTCGCGTCTCGATCTGTAGTGCATTGCAATTGCATTAAACGTAACGCCAAAGACGTTCAGCACAAACACCAAAACCACTTCACTTCAAGTCAACCAAAGCATGTGATCTCTGATTAAATCGCTGCCAAACTCGACATCACATCACATGACTTACAAAACATGTCCACAAATGCCTACTCTTTGCCGACCCCTAACTCAAACATCAGTTATCGAAAGCACATCCAAAACAATTTAGCATTCAATCTGTGGATACAATGTAGTGACCGATGCACTTGCAATCACTTGCATTTGGTCTTGGTCACCAACATGAGCATGATGATGATCGACACCAGTGAACAGTCTCAATGCAATTGTGTCACTTCTTGGACGTACTTTACTCGACTGGCAAACAGCTGGCATTTGCACGTTCAGAAAGAGTGTCTCACCTGTGAACCTGCAAGATCGCACAATTAACCTAGACTACAAATGATCGCATGATTTGACTAGCTAGATGATTCCAGTTGAGGTAGGCGTAGAATAATCTTGTCCAAGATTGCTAACATCCAGGCAACTAACAGATAAACTTTCATTTCGGGCTAACGTCATGTCTGTCAATGCATTTCAACTGTTCTGCAGCCAAGCGGAGGCCAGGGGTTGGGCTCTAGTGATGCTCAGCCAAAGCTATCCAATGGTCGGTCAATGGTAAGAGCGGGGGATCAGTCCTCCCGTCGGTGCCTATCGTTGTGTTGAGTGAGAAATACGTAAAAAATAAAATTCTGTTAAAATATAAACACAATGTTTGAGCCAATGGTCGTCTGAATGGCCTCCAAGTGCTGACCGATTGGCGTTGGGCTCAGACCGCAGTCATGTGTCGGTTCCGTGTCTGACGGCCAGACTCGTGACCAGCGCTCGCGCGGACCGCAACTAACGGTAAGTTTGGGTCAACTCTTTTGTCGCTCTGTTTAGCGTTGGAAGCGAACCATTGATTACAAGCCAGTGACAGAGTGGGTGACTGTCGCGCAGACCGCTTCCAAGAGCATAATCGGCAGTCAGTCCGAGCAGAGCCCAAACAGACAGCGGTCTGGGCGTCAGAGAGGCCTCTCAGCGGTGACTCAATCGGATCGATAGGCCCTCCCTTAGGAACGGTTCCAATTGTTCCCTTCACTGCCCCGTCAGTCCCCTCGCCATCACTGGACGTTATTAGTGAGCGCACCACTGATGGCCTTCGCGTCGATGTCTCTCGACTACCGCTTTAACCCATTTTGTGATAATTTGTTTAATTTATTTATTTCCACTAAATTCCGATTCAATTGTCACTAAACTGTGGCCGCGTTTTGAGGCTCGACGCGAACCAAATCAAAATCGATTCAACATTTTAGTAAACATTTGTATCACAACTTTCAGTGCGAGCGGTGATTAGTGCGAACACAACGACACAATCCAATACAAAGAGTCCCGACGTTTACCGAACGTTAATCACCAAAAGTGGATCAATTGGGGACACATTCACTGCATCGCGATCTTCAGAAACTGGTCAGTATTTGCTTGTAAACTGTTTGGCCAACTGAAGCCAAGGCTTTGTCCGACGCACTGATGACTAATCGGGTCTCCATTTTGTGGCCAGAGTTTGCAATCTTGTGGACGAGATCGTGATATCAGTGATTTTCTTCGACTGCAACAGTCATTGTTAGTCGACATCAGTGGTGTCATCGGTCCGACGCCTCCAATGCCTCCCAGGCGTAGGAAATACCAAATAGACGTCTGTGAAGAGGAAAAAACGAGTTCTAAGCGATTGAGGAATTCAATTATGAGTTCTGACCGGTGAGTGACCACTACCTCAACGGTTAAATCACTTCCTCTTCTCATTCTTCAGATACAATTCTCGCCGCAATTCTTCGCGAACTGACGACGAAATGACCAATTTTTCTCAGAAGCGATGCATCACTTTCTTCAAAGAGTTTGCCTGTAAGTGATGGCTAACCAGTGATGGCCACCACTGATGACTAAACCCCTGTCCAACCCATAGCCCACTCCGATCCAGAAATGATTGAACCCGAAGGTATCGAAAAGTTCTGCAACGCGTTGGGAGTGGCGCCCGAAGACATTGTAATGCTAGTGATATCGTGGAGAATGGAAGCCAAACAAATGGGTTACTTCCACATCAAGGAGTGGCTCAAAGGCATGAGCGAAATGCAGTGAGTGTTTCACCTTGCCACTCGACTCAACTTGATCACTAATCACTAATTCATCTCATTTCAGATGTGATTCCTTAGCTAAACTCCGAAACAAACTGGATCAGTTGCGCGGCTCTCTCAACGACGCGGCCATTTTCAAGTCGATATACCGCTACTCATTCGACTTCTCGAAGGTTAGTCCCGAGCGCTCACTGCTCGCCATTGGCTACCATTCGTGTCCTAACGCCTGTTCCCACTGTCTTCCAGGAGAAGGACCAGCGAAGTCTCGACTTGGAGACGGCCAAAGCGATGCTTCAGTTACTCCTCGCCAAGCGTTGGCCACTTTACCCATATTTTCACCAATTTTTAGAACAATCGAAATACAAAGTCCTAAATAAGGACCAGTGGTGTAATGTGCTAGAGTTTAGTCGTTCAATTAGTCACGATCTGAGCAATTACGACGAGGACGGCGCCTGGCCTGTGCTCCTCGACGAGTTCGTCGACTGGTATCGCAAGCGTTTGCATCACAATTGACAGTTAATTAAACTCTAATACAACTCTTCTCTCTAATGATTTGTATCGACGCGTTAGGGCTTCACTACCTTTCAATACACTTCTCTTTCCCACTGTTTTTTGTTTTGTTAATTAAGATTCTGTTCACCGATTTGTCCGCCAAAGGAGGCGATGGTTGTCGAGCCGGCCATTCAAATGTAGTGTATATAAGTTGGCCACTCGATGGCCATTGTCTTCCCGTAGTGGACACTCTGTCCGCTAATTCCCTAATTATTTTCGAGTCTATTTTAATTGAATTCTTAAATTATTTTAATTAATACATGAAATGATTAAAATATTTGATTGAATGAAATGATGTCAATTAATGTCAATCAGTTGTGCAAGCTCATTTGCAGAACTTGTCCGACTTCATTTTGGCCCTCCTGTCCAACAACACTTCGTGCAAACTTCCCGTGTTTTTGGCCTCTTTAAGGCTCACTGTATTGTCGCTATTGATCCTCAACTTCTTGTCCTGAAAACTCTGGAATTTCTTCACGTAATTGATTTCGGCCTCTTTGAGCGATCCCTTCTCCTCTTCGGGCTTCTCTTTGGCCGCCTTTTCCCGACGGACCACATCCGGATCGATATTGCTTCGAATTTTTAGCATTTCGTTGGCGCCGGCGGTCGTACTTCTGGCCACAATGTAGGGCAGCTCCGGGTTCTCCTCGTCGGCCGATAGAAAACAACTGTTTGATCCAAGGAGTGCCAACTTTCCCTCTTGGAATACCGGCTCGAAATACTCTCGGGAACCGATGGCGTCCGATCTTCCGACCAATCGGTTCTTGGCATCGATACTCAGGTATTTGTTATAACCAGATTTGAACGCGATATGAGTACTACTGCTCGGCTTTATGGCGGTCAGAATCTCCTCGGGGTCGGGAGTCTCTCCTGGCTGGTGGGCCGCACCCAATATGAAGAGTCCATTGTCCAGCGCTCGGACGTACTGATAGGGAGACATCTCTATACAGACCTGACCTGTGATTTGCTCGAACCGAGTGACGGGAAACCAATTTCCTAAACAAGTGACAAATTTTAATATTATTTTATCGATTCAGTCAATTAGCCGACAAACCATGGTTTTGTGCGTCCGCCACATCCGCCTCTCTTTGAATCTCTTCGGGAGTTTCGGTTTTCTCTTTCTTTTGTTTCTTCTTTTTCCTGAAGACAGTGTTCACCGGTTTATCAAAACTGTCACCAATTCAATGCCAAACTCACCGCTTCTCTCCTTTTAATTTCAATTTTCCAATTTTGACCCCAGAATAGTCAGCCATTGTGGACAAAATGGTCGATTCGTCTGAAGAAGTTGTCCGATAATTGTGTTTTAAATGAGACACCGATTGAACAAATGTTTGTTTACATCCCAACCGACGTCAGTCACACTGACAAACGTGTCGTCGCATTAGCGCTAAACTCAAACCTTAGTGTTTGTTCCGAGACCTTCATTGGCCAATAAAAAGGACATCTTAGCTAACATTTGAAGAATAACAGGGCAATAGCATGCAAAACCTGTCCATTATCACCGTGATATCAACTTACAAGGCAATCTAGCTAAGTTATAAATAAATAATGGGATTTCCCATAGTTTGTTAACCAGGTCTAGACTCTAGACTTTATGGAATGTGTCTAGTTTAGTTTTTCACAACAATTCCGATATAAAATTCATTGCTGGCTGTTATTTTATTGGGAATAAATAATTATTCGGTATAACAAGGTAATGTTTTCCAATGTCAATCAGTACTGAATCAGTATTTTTCAGTACAGGAGTTGTCAATAACAGTGCAAAACCTGTGAATCCTGTCTATCAGTACTTCTGTACCGCACAAGTGAAGGCCATTTGATATCAATTCAGACACTAATATCAAACGGAAAGTTTCAGAAAGACTTCTCAGAAGATCTAAATTTAATTATCGTTTGCATCGCTATTGTTCGGACCTGAACCCGAGCAGAATCAGCCCCAGGTTGGCGATTAGCCTCAAAACTGACCCGGAATTGTGTGCTGAACAGTGTCGTCAGTGACACGTGACCTCCAGTGCCAGCCCTACCTCTGAGATCTGCAGAGATTTGGCAAACAGTGTCACAAACACGACAAACACCGATAAGACAATCGCATTTTGATCCCAGACTTTGCTCTTTAGCTGCAATCAGTAGATCAGAGGACAGACTTTGAGCGCCGATATAACTGTAAGTGACCGACAATTTGTGTTTCATTCCGTTCAGACATTCAATCATTGATTTTCCTCCACTTTGGCAGCAATTGTTTCACTCGATTCACCAAATTATTGAAAATGTTGTCTAAAGTATCGACAAAAGTCTTGTCTCAAGTGAGCCGCCACTCAGCACCTCTTCGGTCGGCGGTCACCCGAGGAATGGCCTCCGAGTCTGTGGCGCATACGTCGGGCTTCAACTTCGAGCTCACCGAAGACCAGAAGCAAATGATGGATATGGCAAACAAATTCACGCGCGAAGAAATCATTCCGAAGGCCAGACATCATGACCTGACGGGAGAATACCCGTGGGATATCATTAAGAAGGCCCACGCCTTGGGTTTGATCACTACTAGCATTCCCGAGAAGTACGGCGGTCAGGGACTGTCTCTCTTCGACCACTGTATGATCGACGAGGCCCTCGCCTACGGCTGTACAGGCATTGGAACCGCTATGACCGCCAATGCGTTAGGTCAGGCGCCGGTTCTGCTGTTCGGAAATGAAGAACAGAAGAAGGAATACCTCGGTCGGTGTGCCCACAACCCAGTCATGTGTGCCTACGGCGTGACAGAGCCGGGCACTGGCAGTGATGTGGCCGGTGTTCGCACTAAGGCTGAGAAGAACAAAGATGGCGATTATATTCTCAATGGCCAGAAGATGTGGATCACTAATGCCGGTCACGCCAACTGGTTCTTCGTGTTGGCCCGCACTAACCCCGATCCCAAGGCAAAGGCCAGCGAAGCATTCACCGGTTTTATTGTCGATGCGGACACACCCGGAGTGGTTGTCGGTCGCAAAGAAATCAATCTTGGTCAGAGAGCTTCTGACACCCGAGGAATCACTTTTGAGAACGTGGTTGTGCCCAAGAAGAATGTTCTCCTCGGCGAAGGCGCCGGCTTTAAGATCGCGATGGGAGCGTTTGACCTGACCAGACCTCCTGTGGCCGCCGGCGCCACCGGTTTGGCTCAAAGAGCGTTTGATGAGGCGACCAAATACTCGTTTGAGAGGAAGACATTCGGCGTTCCGATTGCCACACATCAGGCGATTCAGTTCATGTTAGCCGATATGGCGATCGGCATTGAGACCTCGCGTATGGCCTATTATCGCGCCGCCTGGATGTTCGACAGAGGACAGCGCAACACTTACTGGGCGTCAATCGCCAAGTGTTTGGCCGGCGATGTGGCCAACAAGACTGCCGCCGACGCCGTCCAGATCTTTGGCGGCAACGGATTCAACACTGAATATCCGGTCGAGAAGTTGATGAGAGACGCGAAGATCTTCCAGATATATGAGGGAACCGCTCAGATCCAGAGGATTATCATCGCCAGAGAGCATCTGACAAATGCTAAGTCAAACCTTCAATAGTTTTGTGAAAGTTATCTCTTTTTATATATTTTTTATACATTTTATACTAAAAAACAACGGAATTATGAAATGAAATTCAATGCAAATTCAATGCAATTATTGTATAAAATAGTAGACAATTAGAGACCAACTCTTAGAGTATTTAGAGATCGATATTTACAGAACTCATCAAATTGTGTGTAAATTATAATCAAATTTGTGACCAATTATTGGCTTTCAATTGGTTTGCTATTAAAGCAATGGTTTATTGAATAAAATTCGGGATTTATTTAAGATTTTTATTGTTTTTATTTTTCTAAACAAACGGAGAAAATGAGTGAAAATTGCTATCAAAGTGTATATTAAATGATTGATCGGATTATCACAACATTTGAAATGAATTAATAACTATTGAAATGTATTTCTGTCTTATAATCACTGCTTTGAGTCATGTCTTGGGAGGAGTCTTGAGGACAGACTCACCAGTCTTTGGAGGAGATTTAGACACTTTGTTTGGTGTCTTTGGTTTTGTGTCTTTCATGTCTTTAGTGACTTCTTCGGGGTCTTTCGAGTCTTTGCTATCTTGAGGTTTCATCAATTTGTTAGCCGAACCAGTCTTCGACATAATGGCCGAACTTGTCTTTCGTGTCCAAACGCCTGAAACTGCCTTACGTTTGAATGGAATATTATTGAGGAAGTCCTCGGTCTCGTCGCCCGCACTCCACTCCTTTATCAGTTTGACCTCTTTGGAGATGGAACTCGGCATCAGTGTGTTCTGGGACACTCGCATCACCGCTCTGGTGCGACGAGAAAGGTCAATTGTGAAAGTACATGGACATTCGGTGGAATAGATGGCCAATTGCCCCCTAGGGCACACTTACCTCGGGATTGTGGATAGAATTATAATCAAGATTGTTGCGAACCAGAACTTGGAGTCATACGAGATATTCTTCACACGAGAAGATGATATTAGAAGTGATTACATCCCAAGAAGTGATGACCAATACCTGGATAACCATATATGCGTCGGCAGATGTTAACGAATTCAAGGCCAGAATGTTGTAGACATAGGCGAACATAAAATAGCTGACAATACTGAACGAAATGGCCAACACGTGAAGGGCTGACCACGTCTTGTATGAAATGGCGATGTGAACCAAGTTTTGGAGAATACACGCCGAGAATACGATCGTCCCTTTGAAGCAGAAGATCAGATCGGATGAGATGATACTCTATTGGACATGAATTACCGAACTCCCAAATGCCGATTGTGGTGTCGAAGAAGAAGATATATGGGATGTAAAACATTATGAAACTCTGGTAAAAGGCGTCGAACATATTGACCCAAAACGAGTATTCGGTGTAAATCTGAAGACAAATCAGCGGCCAATCAGTACAACACTCTATCCAACCCTCTCTCTCACCCTTCCTCTTCTGCCGCGGCCATACAAATGCGGTTTGTCTATGAGTATACGCGAAGGGCAGTCCTTGTCGTAGATGCCGAGAATCATCGGCGGGAATGACGTGAAGAGTGCGTTGACTATCATTAGGTACAACTGGTCTATCATTACGGCTCCACTGTATCCGCAGTGGATTTGAAACCAGAATATTATGAAAACACTGGTCTTTAGAGGAATAATTGCGGTTTAAGACAATATGAGATCAAATCAATCAATCAATCAATTACTGCATTCTTGTAGAAGAAGTAGAGAACAGTTCGACCCAAACGAAAGTAACTTCTGTTGCCGTGAACCAGGAGTAAGCGCTCCAAATGCAAGAATCTTGGAATCGCGAAGTCACTGGCCATCACTGCTTGGGTTCCCTCCTGTCCTGAGATGCCTGAAGAGATTGTTAGTCTCAACAAACTTGGACACCAATAATCAAACCTATGCCGACGTCTGCCGTCTGAATCATCGCCACATCGTTAGCGCCGTCGCCGACGGCCAGAGTCATGACATTCAGCTTTTCCTTAACGTTCAGCACAACTGAAGACTTCTGAAGAGGTGTCGCTCTGCAGACCAGTACTGAACTGCAATATTGCGTCAAATCCAAGAAAGTTTCGATTATCTCAGGCTTGAGAACAATAGTCAGAGTGTTTCCGTCGATCACTATTCCTCGTTTGCTGCGCACAGAGGTGTCCACTGTCTCGCCTCTGTCCAACACCTTGGTTCCGAACAGAAGACATCTCTTGATATAGTCCATGGCTGTCGGCATTCGGGACTCTGTCTTCATTTGGACGACACCTTTCTTGAACATGTCATCCAAGTGTTTGTTGATTATGTCAATGGCCTCGTTCTGGGAATAAATGTTAGGATCAGTTTCGAGTTGTGTTCACTCACTTGTGAATCGATTTTCAAATAAATAATTTCCATATTCTTAGTGAACAGACGACAAGAATAAGCGATATTGACTGCGGTCTCGAGTTTGTCTCCGGTGAGGACCCAGACAACAATGCCGGCCATTCGCAAGTTGGCGATCGCTTCGGGCACTCTCTCCTGAAGACTATCTTCAATACCTGTGGCACCCATTAGTTCCAAATTGACTTCAATGCGATTATGAGATTGTAAGAGCAGTTCTTCATTGTTTTCGATCGACTCCTCGGCCTTTTTGTGCAGATCATTCCATTTGTGGTATTCCTCTTCAGTGAGAGTTCGTTTAGACATACACAGAGTTCTCAAGCCTTTCCTGCTATAAGAGCCCAACTGTTTGAC
>JAQGBE010000227.1:0-23663 GCA_034698225.1 Scheloribates latipes | reverse complement strand
TTGTCACAGAGGGGTAACCATTGAGAGCCTCTCTTCGCTTATCCTGGAATCACATTTGCTCTCAAAACTAAGACAAAAAAGTAGTTATCAATTGAATAATACGACAAAATCGAGACAAAAAATGCACGAAAAGTGATGTCACATTCGCCTCGGGAGTGGACACAACACTCCACTTCTGCGATACCCTCGATATTCCGTACCCTAAAACCTGATTTAATACCAGATTATTATCTTTTTATTCTTTATTGTATTAATACTTATTAATGATTTTAGAGTACAATTAATTTGTGGTTATTATGGGAAACATTGCCTCAAAAATGTTTTCATTGATTTAAACAATACAAATAACAGTTATTTCTTGACATAAATCACTGAAAGTATTAATATTAATATTTATCAGACATTTGTGAAATCAAATTAATTCTCTATTCAGTCAAAGAATAATAGTTTTGTGTGTATTTCACAAAATGCTTGCTCTGATTGACTGACGCTATTGTTTAATAGTATTTACCATTAATTTGATTAATTAAGAAATTAAACGAACAAATAGACAATCAATTATGCACTGAAAGCAGTGTTCAGCCGACGTGAGCCAGCAATTATTGGCAGATCACGATTGAGCCGATTGTGAGTTAGTTCCTGTGCTCGTCTATTATGGTCACAAATTAACGATACAATCAATACAATCCAAATCAACGCTTAATTGTAAGCAAACAATAAAACTATTGGCGATTCAAAGCAAAACAAAAATTACTTCAATGACTGAAAATGAGGTGAAAACGAAAAAATTGACGAAAATTGTTCGTCGAATCGGATCGCCTGAGCGGTGATAGACGTGATCACTGATGACCCGAATATCACGCGTTTCGCTCGTCTTCGGCCCAACCCGTCAGACAAGTATTGCAACTGAAATCACAGTTTACTTAATTCTGTGATAATATAACTGCAAAACAAAAAGTCCTCCAAAAAGTGTTCATCCATTGAGACGTGATTTTCGCATCGGATTCATAAGTTATAAACAGTTATGCGATTCCACACATATTTCCAGATTATAATCCATTTTATGTCGATTTGCAATTCGTTTGGACTATACTTAGACAATGAAAGTAAGTCATCAATCGATTTAAAATATGATTGAAAATCGCCTCAAAACCATTGGAAACTATTAAAATCCATTTGTCGTCGACTTATCTGACAATATAAACAGTACTGAATTGGAATTCTCTGTTAATTCAGTTTTTAATCTAATTGTTAGTTATTTATGAGTAATGATTAGTTTTCACTTTCAAATAGATTTCGAATAAATATGTTTCGGCGTCTGATTCTGTCTCTGATTAGTCGATTGAATATAAAATTGTGGTTAAAAACATTTTATTCAAACCCCGAACCGTTTTCCACCAAAAATGTGGTCCATCAATCCATCCTAACCTAGATAATAGATTTGAACTTATTCATTGCGTAAAGTATTTTAATTTAGCGGGTTCTTTCGCACTTATGGGAAAGGCGTCGTATTATTTGTTAGCTATCTATTATTGTATAATCTTATAAATGTATTATACATTTGTAATATTTGTAATATTATTCATATTTAAGCTATAATATTATGTTTATCACAAAATTTTTGTTAAAATATCCGTTTTTGATGGGTCTGAGAAACTCCTAAAGTCTAGTCGAGGTCAGGCAAAGCAATAATTCAGATTCCAATATAAATTTTCTCAATATTCAAGGCTAATCGAGATTTGGAATTCTTTTCATTTGAACTTTTTATGGAATTATTAGATTTGATGAGAATTTTTGACAATTATGAGAAAAATCAGTCATTAGTTGTTTGACGATAGGGTTAACCAATTCATTACTGGATTAGCGATTAGTGTTCTATCAAAATAAGGAAGAAACCGATTGTAAGTGTTGTCACTTTGGGTTCGAGTTTCAGTTTTAAATGAGATAAGAGAAGACCTGAATTGATGCCACGACGAAAAGTCGAATCACAAAATCTCAAATCCCGGAAAATCTAAGCGAATCCTTCCCGACAACTCAAATCTCAAAATATAAATATTTTCTCCCGAAATGTCTAAACGATTTAGAAAAAATATCTAGAATAAGATAAGCATTATTAGCTTGGATTTTATCGATTTCTATATGCTTATTTTTATCGATTCATCGATTATGCTAGTTATTAATTTTGTTTTCAAAGCAAGCACCTTGATGTCTCAATATTAGCATTTTGAGAGAAATCAAACATAAAAGTTAATTCAATATATTTTAGACATTTTGGTATTTATTTGAAGTCTTTGGACAAAATAAGATTTGAGATTTTGAAAGTTGACATTTCGGTACTGAAGCCCTGAATTGCATTACTTGTCATATAATCTGAACAGTTATTCGCCGAATCTGTCAAATGATTTAATTAAAAGTTTTGCTCCAATTACCAGAATTTAATGCATAATTCTAGTGAACAGACAATCGGTTACTTTGATTCACTCGATTAACACCTGTTTAGACACACCGCCAGAGAAGGACTCGTTTTGCCAGTGTATGGACTATTGGCAGTGTTTCGCAACGGGAGGCCAACTCTACTCTTATTGTTCGTTTAGTAACGAAGGTATGAATGCTCTGGCAATTGAATTAATAACAATTCAGATCTCATCTGACAGTCTGTTGTATGACTGATGGGAAGAATAGCACTGAAAAGCGTTCAATTCAGAGCAAATCAGCCCATTGTGGCGCTAAGGAGTTCGACTCCGGGTTAGACGAGTTCGCAGAGCCCGGCGAGTGGTCCTGGCATGTAATCACATACTCCGTACTCTTGGCCACATTAATCCTCATAAACACTAATTACATATTCCTCTTAAATGCCTCAATAATTACCTATTGATCAGTCAATTATTTTAATAACAATTTAATGACAAATAGGCGGCACTTATGATACCCACTGACGACATATACATTTGCGGCGGATCTCTGATCGACGAAAAGTGGATTTTGACGGCCGCCCACTGTTTGGACAACTCGTAAGCTTTTTTCATCTTTTCTTCGCCGATTGAAGCAATTATTTTTGCAGCAAAACAAAGAGTCTTAAAGTAAGAATCGGTGAATACGATGTTCTCAATACCAACGAACCGGATCGACACCAAGAGATCGAAGTCGACCGCATTTACATCCACTCAGACGTCAGTCTATTTTGAGTTTGCATTCAATTATCTAAATGTTATTTTTGCTAAAATCCAATTCGACTCATCAGGATATTTAATTCAAACTGATCTGCTCTTTTCAGTTCGACTCGCAAACTCTGGCCAATGATATCGCGCTAATTTCGCTGAAGAATTCTGTTCAGAAGAGACCCAACACTAACATCGTTTGTTTGCCAAGTTCTAGCATTTTCAAAGATGACATGATTTTGGGACTCAAGTGCTATATAACCGGATGGGGACGGGTTAGGGAAGGTTTGTTATTGACATCGATTAGTCTATTAAAAGCTCAATATTAATATTCAATGCGATTGTGATTATTGCTAAGGCGGGGCATATTCTTCGGTCTTGAAAGAAGTATCGATTCCTCTTTGGGACCACAACCGCTGCCAACAATCTCTTCGGTCTCATTTCGGACTCAACTATACTCTATCCAAAAGTGTCATTTGTGGCGGTGATGTCGGACACGACGCCTGGTATGTAGTGTTTGACAAATTTCTAGACTCTAGACTAATATCATATGTTTTATATCTGCAGCGACGGTGACGGCGGTGGAGGTCTGTATTGCCAGTACAAGCAGCGGTATTACCAAGTTGGGATTGTCAGCTTTGGCGTCGGCTGCGGCAGACAAAACAGTCCTGGAGTTTACACCAATGTCTTGCCGTACATCAAATGGATCGAAGAGATCACTTCTCTGGTCTCAAAGTGAACTCAACTGGAATCGACACAAATATGTCGATAATCTATAAAACAATAATTTATTAAATATCGATCTCAATCTAATCTAAGCCAATAATAAGAGCTTGCATATTCTAATTGAATCCTCAATCGCACTTTTTATTAGAATATTCTCAATTGTTTCAGAATTTTATTATTTCTTAAGGTTTTTGAGTAACTTAAATAAGAGAATGTTCAATTTAGCATGGTAGTGAATCGATTGAAAATCGAGTCGATTGGCTAAAAACACTTAATAAGCGGTATTACTCGGCTGATAGCTCCCAATCTGATTGCCGGTATGTTGAGTGATCCAGTCCAAGAACTCGGAGACCTGCACGTAGACGCCGGGTACACCAGGTTTGCCACAGTCTATACCCCATCTAAAGGTAGCGCAAAGATAGACAAACTTAATGACCGCTTCGATGACGATATGAATCAAACTCACGCCACGAGTCCGGCCAATGTGTAGGTGCCGTCGCTCTGATAACAAACCTGAAAAGTAAATTCAACTAAAATTATTTAAGTGTTAATTCTAAACTATCGTAAACATCCAGTTTATTCAACAGTGTATAGCAATCTTATAAATGTGATGAGCAAGGGAAAAACTCACAAGAGGTCCACCGCCGTCACCTTTACAACTGTCGATTCCCTTCTGACCGCCGGCACACATAAAACTGTTGTGTAATCTGGTTGTTATGCAAGTACATTTGCTTTAGTTGGATTTCGGATTAACCAGGAATTATCGAGAATTGATTACCGGAATCGCGGTCCCAATCGAGTCGATCGAAGAGCTTTTTCACATTGATAGTGGTTGAGAGTCGGAAGCTTTACTTCCTTGAGTATATTGGAATAACTTCCACCCTCTATTGACAAATAATTCACAGAGATGAGCAAGGCCAGGCCAGGCATAAGAGCGAGTTATTATCAATTGTCTTACTGTAAGCATTTTTGCCCCAACCAGTGGTAACGCATTCTTTGTCATCAAAAGTTTGCTTAATGTTAGGCAAACAAATACTATCGATGTGTGGCTTGAATTCGACACTTCTGTCCAGTTTCAACAGAGCGATGTCATTCCATAGACTATTCTTTTTAAAGCCCGGGTGAATCAAAATTGATACCACTTTGTAGTCTTCGTGAGGCAAGAATTCTTTGGTGTTCTGAGTATCCCATTCACCCAATCGGACGATCAGATTGTAGTCCATGTTGTGTCTGATTTCAAAGATCAATTTATTCTCTTAGAACTGTTTTATATGCAAAACTAATTACGCGAATTTGGCGACACAGTGGGAGACAGTGAGGATGTGCTGGTGGTCAATGAGGACACCTCCACATTGGAAGAGATTGGCGCCGTTCTCATACTTCATGACCGCCGCCTGAATTGCCAATAGTGAGCCTTCATTCTGGGAACATCTGGTGCCTCACCTGCCAGGGCCATTCGCCGAACTCGGACTCGGCCACCGCTTCGGGTGCCAATATTCTTCTGTTGATTCCGCTCGGGTTCCTTATTCCGCACTTATGGACGTACGGCTTCTGAGTGGACGCCTCGGGAGCACTACAGCAGACGTGAAACGCACCGCAAAACGGAGGCTTGAAATTGGAGTCCTTCACAGCATTTGTGTCAGTCATCAAATCAATCAAATTCTTTACTCACTAATGGAATCTCTGTCTTAGAGGGTTCTAATTTTCTGGGGTCTATAATACCCGAGCCGTCGGTGACAATGTTGCCGTCGTCGCACTGGTAGTACGGAACGCATGTACACCCGTCGGCGCCCTGACCGCACATTTCAGACATTCAAAATCTGGCCAATTCGGGTCACTCTACTCACCACACTTTCGTCAGGCGAGCCCTTATCGCCATAAGTTTTTTCTCCCGAATCTTTTCCTTTATCATAATCAGTGTTATAGTCCGTGGATTGAGGATCGACGGGTTTGTCTTCAGGAATGGTTGGCTTCTCCTGTGGATTGTGGTCATAGACATCTGGAGGTGGAAGTGCCGGCGGCAGTGCGGGAGGAACTGGCGGAACTCCGGCGTCGGGAGGAACACCCGCGTCGGGAGGTATATCTGGTTGATTCTGATGGGCACCTGGGTACACTTTTATTACGGCATCTCCACCACTGCCGTACGAACGGCCAGCAATGTTCTGACCACTTCTATTACGGTTGACATTTCTCTGACCCAAAACACCGAAACTTTGGTCAACGACTATAAAAACGATCAAAACTTTGACAATTCGACTGCACATCCCTTCGCGTTGTTTATCGATTTAAAACTTTTGCCTTTTGTTTGAAAGTGGAAATACAAGTGTTATCTCTGGAGAAGACAATTACGAATGCAGTAAAAAGTTGTCATTTAGTAAACATTTAACCGACTCAAGGCTTCTTTCAGTCAATCACTGAAACAGAGGAAAGGTTTGATTGAAACTCGAAATTCACAATAATTCGAGATTTCTATTCTATACTACAATCGCGTCATTTCTCGTCTCTCTTAGAGCTAATATTAGATAATCATTAGAAAAACCCCCAGTTTTGTTGCAAATCTATTATTATTGTTATTATAGCTGATTTAAGAGGAGTATGAGCACAACATCCACCAGCACAATGTGTGCTAGCGCATTAATGTTCATAATTGATTTTATTCTCATTTTCCAAGAGATTCAATATTTTTCTAAACTCGTAATTTTTAATCTGTATTGAAAAAATTGAACAGTAATTGTTGAAAATATATTTTAAGCTACAAATACTGGTAATTACTAATTACTAATTAGTAATCAGTAATTACTAACTATAATTGACTACTAATTACAATGCTTTTCATTAACCAATAATTTTAAGAACAATTAATTGACTGAATATTCTGAGAAAATTGAATGATTTAAAGGTAGTATAGGTAAGAATATAATTTAAATGACCTCGATGTTATCATTAATTATGTGAGCCAGTAAAGTTTCCCAGCAAGTGATCAATTTTAGTATTCAATGCGGGGATTCCTAAACCAGTTGAAATCATAAAAATCAAATTATTGGGTGAAATATAGCCATGATTTAGGTCTGACTAATATAAACCAGCCAACGATTCGAATGTATTGTAGAAATGAGACAATAATGGAATTCCCATTTGTTAGACAAAGAGTGGTAACCTTTGCGATAGTGTTTCTTTGGAACCGACCATTAGTTTTATCATTCGTGCCATCGATGGACTGAAGGCTCAATCGTTTCGCAGATCACATCTCAAACGCATATTCATATCAATTATATCACGCTTTTAATGAGAATTAATTTAATTTGGCCAAACTCATAAAACTTTCCAACATATAAAAGCTATCAATTGACAATTAAGTTATTAGCAGTTTAAATTGCATTTAAGCAAGGCTAAAATTCGAAGGAAGGTCTTGAAAGAAGTTAACGAAGCAGACAAAGGTCTGACAGACAATAATAGATTGCGAAATGATATTGAAATATATGTATAAATGAATAATACAATGCGATTGTGATTGTGATCACTCAGTCGTGACTCGCAATTACCACTAATGGCCATCAATGGCGGTCACCGTCGCTGGTCTTCACTGATCGGTGGACAGAGCCGTCGATGGCATTGAAGGCGAGTCACGGCATATCTGAAAGGCGTTGTCGTATTGTATGTAATGTTTGAGCGATGTTTGCATTGTTTGTGAGTCAAAGCGATCGTCATTTTCTGTCAACTGGTCACCAGATTTGCCACCGATTTGGTCCAATTCAACCGCATTTGTCTCGACTGTCACAAGAAGTGATGCCATGACTGCTCTGAACGCCATTTGCATTCACTACCAAACAAGAGGTTCGAGCGATGGATAACTCGTACCACACATACGGCGCTGCGGACAGTCCTCCCGAGTCGATTGGCCACCAAATCGCGCTGATGTCCGCCAAGAGCTACGACTATGTCCTCAAATTCTTATTAGTGGGCGATCAGGACGTCGGCAAAGACGAGATACTGAATAACTTGGACGAAGACAACTCTTCAGACGAGCCTTCATTTGGCCGCTCGCCAGGAGTGGGCTATAAGACGACAACCATTCTTCTCGACGGACGAAGAATCAAACTTCAAGTTTGGGACACTTCAGGTCAGGGAAGGTTCGAAACAATCTTCAGGTCGTACTCTCGCGGAGCACAGGGAGTGATATTAGTGTACGATATCACCAATCGTTGGTCATTCAGTGGACTCGACCGATGGCTCGATCAGATCCAAGAGGTGAGGATCGCATGTCATGTCCAATCAATCTTATGGTGCAATTGATGATTAAAATTGTGTCCAAACGACAGCACATCCCCGGAGTCCCTAAAATATTAGTCGGGAATAGACTTCATTTGGCGTTCAACCGACAAGTCAGTGAATACACGGCTGAGACCTACGCCAACAAACATAATATGACATTCTTCGAAGTCAGCCCTCTTTGCAATTACAACATCAGAGAGTCGTGCGCTGAGGTATGGCCTCCACTCCCATCTCAAGACTCATTTGATTTGTTCACAGTTGTCGCGAATGGCTTTACAGCGGAACGGAATGGAAAACATAATGCGAATGAATACCGGTTAGTCTCCAATGATCTTCTAACTGATCCGATGACCAGTTGATAACCAGTTGATTATTGTAGTTCTGTCGCTCCAAGAGCTCTGCTGTCGGGCGATCGTCGCGCGCACCACAGTCTACAGCATCGAACGCCTGCCACTGCCCAAGACATTGAAATCATGTCTCATATCATTCTCATCGCCCAACAACTACACCATGTCTTGGAGGCCGTCTCGACATCAGTATCGGTCGCCCAAAGAGAAGAAGACGATCGCAAAGAAAGCGAAATCACTGTTTAACTGTGATAGCTTATCAAAAGCTCTGTCCTCAACGTCCAGCTCTCAGCCGACGAGTACTCAAAGCCAGGCGCCCAACACAGCCGGCCGTCACCACAAGAACAGGTTCTGCACTCTGTCCTAGTCTTTTGATCATATGTTTGTTCAAATGGTCTAATGTTTACTCATTTTCTACATCATCATTATTACCATTATTATATTAAGAATTCTTAAGCAAAGGTACATTTATTTTCTGATCGAAAGAACAAAATATATTTCAAATAAAACAAATTTATTGTCAGATAATATCAATTTTGTGCACAAATGTTGTGATTATTGGATGCGAATAAGTGGTCAACCGATCGGAAGGTCTATCGGTTGAATCGTTTGACATACAGTTGTCGGTCGTATTGGACGTGACTATTGGTCTGAAGAGGTATTTCATTGATTTGTCTCAACTGTGCGGCCAATAAAGTGGAATACGATGAAGAAGTCGACTGCGAAGTCGATTGTTGTCGCCTCGGCTGTACATCGTCTGAACGCCTCAGCTGTGGTTTTTCGATCACATACTCCTCGTTCGGGTGAAACAGAATATTGCATTGCATCGGCAGTCCGTCCAACAGTCTGTTGTGATATGTCTGACACGCGTTGCGCGCGTCCGCCAAAGCGCGGTATACGACCACCGCCACAGTGGTGTTGATCTTGGTTGCGCTCACCAGAGGCCCGATTTCGCCGAACAGTTCCTGAGGAGAAACTTATTGAGTAAAGCAACTGATGGTATGTCAGGCCAACTGCAGACCTTGATGTCCGTCTCAGTGATGGTCTTGTTCAGGTTGGACACAATCACTGTATTCAACTCGTCATTCTTCGAAGTCGATTGAGTGACCGGAGTCTGAGCGGCCGGAGTCTTGCGAACATTGGTCTTCGGGACCTATTGCAGTGAAAGACACTGATTAGCACTCAATTGCCAACAATGAACTCAATGCAGACGTTCGGGGCTTTTGTTGTTTGCCTTCGCTGTTGAATCCGCGTTAAGTCGACCATAATTTTGGGCAAACTGTCGCCCGCGAGGGTCACCTTCTTCTGCGAGAGACAATCACATTAGCAAAGGGTGTCATTTGTCAGCTGTGGTCACATTTGCATTCCAACTCTTCGTCTGTCTCTTGGCCTCGAGCTCTTGGGTCACGGCATTCATCCTCAGCTTATTGGCGAAGCCTTTGGTCTTAAACCCGATTCGGTTCTTCACTGAATTGGCCGCAACAGCCGTTTTGGGTTTATTGATTCGGCTGTTCTTCGATGCGATCAATTGTCTCAAGTCGTTGACTCTTCCTCTCTTCTGTCCGGTTCTCCGCAACTGATTCAGTCTGAGTCTGGCGTCCATTGTTTGCGATTAATTGGATTTGAATTTGGAAATCAAAATCAAACGATTGTTTTGTTTACAAACGTTGGCTTTCGTGCCATATATGTCATTAACGACCACTCATTGACAACGTATGGCGTCTTCTGACGGCAGGTGCGAGAGATGGCAACAGACAGTGACGGAAGGGACGGAAGGGATGCCAACACAAGACACGTACGGATTATATGAACACAAAACGCATTGATTACGCAAAGCAGTGCACAGACCGACAGATGAGTGCAATCAATGCAATCGACTTATGATTAGTTTTGATTAAATCTTAATGAATTGAAACAATAATTTGTGAACTGTTTGGTCGCTCTCCAGACAGATGGATGACCACTGCGATCAGGAGTCGGCCACAGAGGTGGCCAATGGCCAGACGGAGACTGAGGGCAGCAACAAGAAGCAGAAGACGAGCCGAAACCGCAAAATACGAATTGATGTGAACGCGATTCCGTCTCTCGAAGTGACTGAACAGGACTTTGAGCTCAAAGATCTAGGAATCACTGCCTTTGACCAAAGCGTATACGAAGAGAATGTTATGCTCCAAGTGGACAGAGCTTTCGACGAAGAGACGACAACTGGCGAGAAGTCGTGTCTTCAAAAAGTTTTTGATTTGCCTTCAAAACAGACGAATTCAGAGACCGACTGTTCATCTCTTGTTAGAGTAAAATCTGAAGACACGGTTGGCTTCAGTTCCACCCAAACCACGGTTGTTAAGAATGAACCAATCGATTCATTCGATGAATTCAATAAAATCAATGAAATTTGTGATCAATTGCATGAATCAGATGAAAGTGATGATCAAAGAGCAGACAATGACGAGTGGAGACCAGATTCTGATGATTATGAAAGTGATGAAGATATTCGAGATCCTATGGATGAAGACTATGAATCCGAGGAAGAGTTTGAAACAAATATACCCAAAAAGAAAAGTAAAGCAAAGAATAAAGTGTTGAAACAAGAAAATACACGAATCAGAGTCAGAGTTACTGACGATGGAAGCGATAAGTGTTTCAGCAGAAGAATCAAAGAATACAAACGAGAAAAACTGATTGAAAAACATGAGAATATTCGTGACGATGGAACAGAGATCAAGAATCTGAACGAAATGGTCAGTTTGGAGAACGGCTTTCAAATACCTCGAAGCGTTTGGGACCAACTGTTTCCATACCAGCAAACGGGTGTCAAGTGGTTGTGGGAACTTCACCAGTTGGGCTGCGGGGGCATTGTTGGCGACGAGATGGGTCTCGGCAAGACCATTCAGATCATTGCCTTCCTCTGTGGCCTCAGTTGCTCAAAGTTCCACGACTTCCGTGATTTGTACACAACTCTGGGACCAGTCTTATTGGTATGTCCGGCCACTGTTATGCACCAATGGGTGGCCGAGTTCCACAAATGGTGGCCATATTTCCGAGTGTCCATTCTTCACCAGACCGGCTCATTCACCGGCAAAAGAGAAGCACTGATCAGAGCCACCAATAAATCAAATGGTATTCTAATCACGTCATACTCTGGTGTTTGTGCCCATCAAAAGCATTTGTTGCGTTACGACTGGCATTACGTGATTCTCGACGAGGGACACAAAATCCGTAACCCGGAAGCCCAGGTGACCCACGCCTGCAAACTGCTGACAACACCTCATCGGCTCATTCTGTCCGGTTCTCCCGTCCAAAACAATCTGCGAGAGCTGTGGTCACTCTTTGACTTTGTATATCCGGGCAAATTGGGAACATTGCCCATATTTATGGAGCACTTCGCGGTGCCCATCACTCAGGGCGGGTACGCCAACGCAACTCAGGTCCAGATCCAAGTGGCTTACAAAATGGCAACTATTCTTCGCGACACAATCAAACCCTATCTATTGCGAAGACTGAAGGACGAGGTCAAGTCCAGTCTGACTCTTCCCTCGAAGAACGAACAGGTCTTGTTTTGCAAGCTAACCGATGAACAAAGAGAAATGTATCGCAATTATTTGAGCTCAACTGTGGTCAGGGATATAATTCGTGGAAGCACTCAAATATTTGTCGGACTAATCAATATGCGGAAGATCTGCAATCATCCGAATCTGTTCAGCAATTCTTTGGATGAGATGCAGTCCAAAGAAGATTTCGGTTATTACAAAAGGTCGGGCAAAATGATTGTCGTCGACGCTCTGCTCAGAATATGGCACAAACAGAGCCACAAAGTCCTCATTTTCTCGCAAAGTCGCCAAATGCTGAAAATTTTGGAGTGTTTTCTCAAATATCGAGACTACACATACCTAGTGATGGACGGCTCGACTTCGGTGCAGACCAGACAACCCCTCATCAAACAGTTCAATACCGACCCAAATATTTTCGTATTCCTATTGACGACACGCGTCGGTGGCATCGGTGTGAACCTAACCGGCGCTAATCGAGTGCTCATTTACGACCCGGACTGGAATCCAAGTACTGATATCCAGGCGAGGGAACGGTGTTGGAGGATAGGACAGAACAAGGGGGTCACCATTTACCGGCTATTGTCCGCTGGAACTGTTGAGGAGAAGATATATCACAGACAGATATTCAAACAATACTTAACTAATCGGGTTCTCAAAGACCCAAAACAGCGAAGATTTTTCAAAACCAATGATTTGTACGAATTATTTACATTAGGCTCCGAATCAAACACTACTGAATCGAGCGCTATATTCGCCGGAACTGACTCCGAGGTTAAAGTGAAACCAAAGAACAAAAGACACAAAACTGAGAACTCGAACAAGAATTCCAAAAGTGAGCCAAAAGACAATTCATCAGAACTTTCGGCTGAGAAAAGAGAAGAATTAAGAAATAGAGCGAAAATGTTAAGCAAAATGATTGCAGAGAAGTTCGCCAATAAATCGAATGAAAGCTCCAAAAGTGACTCAAATGTTCCACAAAATAGTGTTCACATCGACTCTCCTGTCAGTCAGTCGTCGCAACAAATTGATGTCTCGAAGACAAAAACGAAAAAACAAAAAGTGGGCACAAAATTCGAAGGCAAGAGAATAAAGTATTTGGTTAAACAAGATGTTTATATAGAAAAAGTGCCACAAAAAGAGAAGACTGACGACGATTATGTGCTGAAGAAGTTGTTCAAAGGGTCCAAAGTTCACAGCGCTCTACAACACGACGCCATTGAGACCACTCCGACACCAGATTTCGTTTTAGCCGAAAGAGAGGCCGAAACTGTTGCCAAACAAGCGATCAGTGCTCTCAAGAGGTCGAGAGAAATGTCTTTTGGCGGCCATTCCTCGTTCCCTCAGTTGTTGTCCTCAAAGAGTGTTAAGAAATTCGGACAAAAGCGAAAACTCAGTATCGGTTCGGAATCGAGCAGTAATTCTCTGATAAACACAATTAAAGCGCGAAATAAATATAACAAATCGGAGAGTGATTCCGATGACAACAGCACTGCCGAAGCGGTCGCAAACGGCTTCAGTAAAGAATACGAAACACTTTTGTCTGACATCAGAAGCTTCATAGCGTTCCAGAGCGGGAGCAGTGCCGCCAACTCGGGTGAGGCCACCACTGAAGAGCTGTTGGAGGCGTTCAAAGACAAACTGCCGGCACATCAGAGCGCGGTCTTCAAGTCAATGCTCTACCAATTGTGCGATTTCTACCGAAGGCCCGACAAAACCGGTGTTTGGAAACTGAAGTCTGACTTCAGATGATATATGTTTTGTTCAAATCTATATTTATATATCGAATCGTTTATTCTGTAAATCGTTAGAAAAGTATAATAAAAGTCATGATTGCAAGCGATCTGTCATTCGTTACACATTTCACGCATCGGTTAATTGGTTTTCACGTGAAAACGTTTGGCTTTCCCCCGAACTCGACTCGACTCCGCACCAAATGTGGGTCACGACTCAGATTTGGTACACATTATGCATATATCTCTCGTCCGCCGCCTAACTATCTATTTGTGAGCCGGATCTCAGTCTCACTGATCGCTGGTTACGTCTAAACTTGAAATTCAACGCCAATTCTGGTCTGAGAGCCGAACTCAAAGACGATTTGCGATACACTCAACCAAAACATCTATTTTTAGATAATATCTATTGACTGCACTTTTATTTCACTTTTTATACGACAACAGAAAAGTTTTTGTTTTCAATAACACGATTGAAAAGTATTGATGCGTTGGTCACTCGAAAACGGGTCCTCCGGTTGACCTCAAAATATCAAATCAGTTGCTTATATTAGAATAATTGCCTCTGTAAATAATGTATTTTGACCAAGACACCAAGACAGACAGAGACAGACCCTTTATTTACATTGCATTAGACGAGGGCTATATTTATCACTGTTTGGAGATTGCATTAAATCAAATAATAATTGAATAACAAATCCAGTTATTTGTCGCCTATAAATAGTGAGCGAGATATTAGTGAAGATCGAAATAAATGGGTGATTGGGAGCAGTATTGCGGTTCGCATGCAATCCCTGTGAAAGACATCGACAGTTTTCAAGTGAAAATAGTTTGGATTTTCCCGTTTCTCGCCTAACCTTTCTCTTGGAGTAATCGTTTGTAAGACTTATGTAAACCAGAAGTTCATTAAACGGTTTGTTTGTGTTGACCTGCTTTTTGACAATAGTCTCACAACTCATGCCATATATAAACTAAAGACTCGCTCAGCGCTCACCACATCTTCAGCCGAATCCAGGCCTCGAAAGCCAATCACTGTTCCCAACATTGAACTGAAAGTAAGTCAAACTCTTTGCTATCGTTTTGTTTCACTCGTTATTCCAAATACTTATAAAAATTTTGTCGAAAGCACTCACTATTTCTTCCGTGTATTCAAAGTTTTCAATGCATTTCTGTTTCATTTGATTCGAATCTGGAAATAATATCTTCTAAAGAGAGTGAATATCCTAAAAGTCTTTTGTAAGCGTTTCGGAGTTTGATTTCTGAGAGAAATAACTCAAATGAATCGAATTGAATGAAAACATTTGGATATTTGGATCGAAGGAAACGACAATTTAAAAGTGAAATCATTAATCGAGATATTCCTCACATTTCAGTTGACTTCAGTGTATAATGAATCGGACGAAAGAAATCAAAGCAATTGATATATTGTTAGTTCTTGTGCTGATCGGCACCTCTTGTGCTAATGCATCGGACAGTCACCAAAGCACAGAATCCCATTCGAACGGAACCGACCCCTTACTGTCCAACCACTCTCAGCCCAATATTAACGCCAGTTCTTCGTCTGAGAACATCACTGAATACGAAGGACGAAGTGCTAAATCTTTGGCCGAACTCTTCTCATCTGATGGGGACAGCGATGGCGGACGAGAGCCCCGAATCATCAACGATAAAGAGTTTTCCATAAAAGGATTTATTCCAATCGTGGGCTTCAATAACGACAAACATGATTCCGAAGAGCCTTCTAAGCCGACCCAGAATTTCGATAGTTATGGTTCGGCTCAAGACTTTTACCCAGAATATAATCAAAAACGATTCGCTCAGTCGACCCAAAACGTCCAAAAACATGCGCCGCAACCCGAAGACCAGCGTTTTATTGGCGCTGCACTTCAGGGCTTGGCTTCAAGTCTTGGCGGACGACCGAAGCCATTGAGGAAACAGGGATTTGATTCGAGCAATGCTTTCAATAGCCTATCGCCAAACGACGGCTGTGTTTGCGTTCCGTTCTATATGTGTAAAAACGGTTATCTCTCAGAAGCCAAGAATTCTGTACTGAAGTCGCCGAACATCGAAACCGCCCAATCAATCATCAAACAGTTCGCTATTCCCGCACCCCTTCCCATGACTCCCATCAGACACAAACCCAAACCCAAACAACCCTCTCATCAGAATCCTTACGAACAATACCTACCGATCGACGAAAGAAGTAACGATGACTTGTTAGCCGACGGCAACGAACAGGTTATCTCCACTCAAGTTAATAATGTGAGTATCAGTTAATTTTTAATTTAAGTAAAATTTTAAATGATTTTAGGATATATATTGAACAAGATCATAATTGAGTCCAAACAAATTTTCAGAGCGCACCGCAATATGCAGATGAAGTGTTGGCCCGAATGTTAGGCGTCCGGTCAGACGGCTGTGGAGTTCTCAGAACCTGTTGCCGACCGAATCCAATGGCCATAGATATACCCGACTTTCAGCCATTCGGATATCCGCCACAAATACCTAACTTTAGCAACGATTTCAACAAACGGTTTACTGCCCCTAACCGACCTAACTTACAACAATTCGCTGGCTATGGCAAACCTCAAAAGCCATCCTATGATTACGATTCGGCTTATTCTCAGCGACCCATCGAAGCGTTTCCCTCGCAAATCGTTCAGTCGGGTTATGGCTTTGCGTCCAAACCATTGAACCCAATTGACTCTTACGAAGACTTCATTCCTCAACAACCATATCAACCCAATTTCCAATCACAACAAATTCCAGTCCCAATAAAACCCAATTTCCCCACAAGTTATCCCTCGATCCAACCCTTGAGACCACTCTCACCATACAAACCCCAACCATCGCCTCATTCCTTGGACGGCATCTCATCCGTCAGTGGTTACGGTGTGTGCGGTCGCAGACATGCGGTTGGCATCCATGGAAGGGTTCAAAACCTTCAGTATCACGAAAGCTCAACCGAGTTCGGCGAATTCCCGTGGCAGGTGGCCATTCTTAAGCGATTAGGACCCGCCGATAGCCTCTACGTCTGTGGCGGTGCTCTTATTTCGCCAAACTTTGTCGTCACTGCCGCTCACTGTTTGAAAAAGTATTTAAATTTCGAATCGATGTCCTATTTATCACTAATTCTGTGAACTAATTGCAGATTCACTCCACAAGACCTCAAAGTAAGACTCGGGGAATGGGATGTTCACAGAGAGGACGAGTTCTACCCCTACGTTGAGAAATACATCGACGAGATAATCGTGCACCCGGAATTCTTCCCTGGCAATCTGTTGAACGACTTGGCTCTGGTCAAACTGGAATCGCCCATCGATGTCGCTCACTCGCCGCACATCGCACCCATATGTCTGCCCGACCCGCACGAGAACTTTGCCGGACACCGATGTTTTGTGAGTGGTTGGGGTAAAAACGCGTTCGGTCACCAAGGGGAGTTCCAGAGTGTGCTCACCAAAGTCGATGTGCCCGTTGTCAGTCACGGTGAGTGCGAACGTGCACTCAAAAGAACTCGTCTCGGATTCGGATATCGTTTGCATCCATCGATGGTATGCGCCGGTGGAGAGCCAGGAAAGGACGCGTGTGAAGGCGATGGCGGAAGTGGACTCGTGTGCGATATGGGAGGTGTTTGGAAGGTCGTCGGTCTCGTCAGTTGGGGAGTGGGCTGCGGTCAGCCCGGAGTTCCTGGGGTTTACACTAATTTAGCTCATTTGAGGCCTTGGATTGACAGCTATGTCATGAGATACAGTCCGGTGTCGCCGATCGGACCGATCGATAATTTCGAGCCGGGATTTGGAGCGATAAGCGAAAGAAGTAATGCCAAAAGTGATAACAACACTCTCGTCGACCAACAGATCACTCGCGAAGAGACCGATTCCAGTGATTCCAATGACAGCACTACTACTGAGAAATCGATTTAATTAGAGTCACAACTCATCCACTCTTTTGAAGAGTTTCAGAATTATTTAATTTTGTAAATAATTAGTATATGTATTGAAACATAACCTTAGAAACTAATTATCACATTTAGTATCAATCAATTCTATTTTTATTGACCATTAATTTTGATTATCAAACAAATTTAATATACATTTTAATTGAGTTAACATTTTGTAATAAAACATATTTATTAGTATTTAAAAGCATTTTATAAACAGTTTGTATTTTATAATAAAAAGTATGAAAACTTATAAAAACATTTGATCATATGACAGAACACTTATGCGAGTGTGAAGTGGACTCTAAGCCCCCAGTGATCGCTCGGGAAGCAGACGTGAGGTTTGAGTCGTTCCAGACCTATGAGACCGAAGTGTTTGGCCTCGAATTTGGATCCGATCGCCGGCCGAACGAACACTCTGTCGAAGCGCATCCGAGGTTTGAATCGGGAACCGGTATGTATCTGGAGATTGTCGTTACGCATCAGATCCCAAGTATATTGAAGTTCTTTTCGGCCGCCAGTTTTCAGCCACACGTCGTACATATTTCTGGGAAAGCCCTTGGATTTGGAGGCCTTTCAAATCGGGATAATGTTAAACAAGTCTTAAACATTAGCAAAATATCTGTCATTACTTCGTGATCGCGAAGATTCAGATCTCCGGCCATAATCACAGATACATTGTTCGGTGTGTTTGTTATGCAATCAAATATCTGATTCAATTGGGAAACCCTTTCGTCACTGAAATCTTTAGTGCTCTCCAAATGAGTATTCAGAAGACAGACAGAAAGGCCTCCGATTTTCACCTAAAAGAATAAATCGGTTGATCACAAGTCAAAAGATCAATTGGTCACTAACCTCGGTCTTCAAGAGGTTTCGACCCATTGATGTGTTGGGAAACGGAATGATTTCATTGCTCTCGAGTTTGACGTATGACTTATGAATGGCAGTAATTGTGTAGTAATTGACAGTATTGTTGTCGCCCGAGAAGAGGTGATAATCGGGAAGGGATTCGCGTAAAATATTTTCTGACTGCGACACCACTTCTTGGAGGAAGACTATCAATGCGTTCTCGTCGCGAATGTATTTACAAACGGCTTCGGTTCTGATCCGCAGATTCTTTTCGTCGATGCCATCGATATTCCAAGTGATGAATCGGAACTGTTTGATATCACTCTTGACTGGCGGCTCGGGACTCGAATCGGCCAAAGAGGTGTTGGCAGACAGTCTTCGGGCTTTGTTGGAGGTGTGGTCCATAACCACATGACAGTCGTCTTCGTAGCTATCGATGACGACATCGCCCTCCGACTCGTCAGTCGAGTCGTCACCACTGGACACCTCAATCACATCCGACGATCTTTTGTTTTGTTTCGGTGACTGTCGTGAGCTCTGCTCGAAGAAGTCATTCAGCGATAGCCGCAAATTCCAATTCCTCTCCTGTAAGAAGAATTGCGCCAAAATCTCGTCGCTATCCGTCTTCTGGACGAACTCGTCGATCAACTTCTGGCAGATCTCGTCGTTGGTCTCGAATGGCTCTTCACTGGACCCGCTCTTCGTGGCCATCGTTTCGCTCAAGTCATCGACAGATGTCCCGCAATCAAGAGTTAAATTGTGATCAAATTAGGTGACAATTAAGTGACAATGTGTTCAAGAAATGAGCGAAAAGTGTCAAATGTTTTCAATTTGAAAACCGATGCCAAACATAACAAACATAACAAACATAACATAACAAACAGATAAGACGTCTCACAGATTGCAGTCTTCGGACCTCGAAGTTAGTGAAGTTGGGTTGACATCACAGATAGACATTGTCTATTAACTGTATTAACTGTATTAACTGTATTAACTCAAGCATAAACTCCTGGGCCGATCATGGGCATTTTTCCATAAGTTTTGCCAAAGGATCAGGGAGGGATAAACAAAATGGCGGCCGCCGTCATTTTTCGGCTAAATATAGTTAAATTAAACTTAAATACGTCCGATTCAAGCCATTCTTTCGATTTTAGGCCCATGTCGCCGTTAATTTAGTTAAATTAACGTTAATTAAGCTTAATTGTGACTAAATCCAGTTTAAATCACGATTTAATCCGATTTAAATTACCGAAAATTGCCGCCGCCCGAAGCTTGGCGATCTCGAATTCAGGGGTGGTTTTTTAGATTTTCGAAAACGGAGATTTTGGGCTAAACCCCCCCTTGGCTATCCCTGATTGATATGAAAAGAGTTTGTGACAAACAATCTGCTATTTTCTTCTGCAATAGGCTGTGATCTTCTCATTCTTTGCATTATCGTCTCATTCTTTCAGATAAAAACCACTAATTTATTAATTTATTCGCAAAACTTGCTATGATTTGGAAACTCGACTGAATTCCACGATCACAACAATCGCTAGTTTCCGAGTAATAAGTTTTTCCAAGTTTTGGAATATAGAACTATCAAGATAAAAGCAGTTCAAGTTTCCCTTAATTGTAGCTAATGCTCTGAACCATTTACCTAGATAATAATTGGTTATTCACTGTCAAACTCATGTAATGAAAAGGGATTATCCCTTTTCGACGCCAGCAATTGGTTTATCCCTTAGTTCTATAAAAAGACGAATTTCACAAATAATTGCCGTAAAGTGATCGCAATATCCATTAGTCCTATACTTTGTGCCCACAATTCACTGTAATAAACGTCGATCTTCTCCTAAAGAGCCGTCTGTCTGTGCTCTCGAAGTTAGCCGTCCGAGAGGCTAATGCGAGAATCATGCATGCTCATATATCTTCTAATATATCCGCAATTTGGCCAAACCTAACCTAACCTATCAGTCTAATCGAGGCAAAGCGATGGCAACTTTTTCTTAACAAACGTCTCGGTCTATACAAACAAAATGAAAGGAATGTTGCGATCGATGGACAGCAGAGGTTAGATATGTCTGAAGTGTTAGAAATTATGCCAAACATTATTAATTAGTGTTTTGGCTCCGAATTAATGGTTTAATCGAAGTGAAGCCAATCGACAATAATTATTGTAAAACACTTCACACTATTTAATGCATTAGAGATGAGTGCCTTTGAATGCCTTAATTGATTCAAAAGGCCGTCAAATCAATAGACAATACAAAAGATGAGCCAATTTTTATTTAAAAGTATGTGTCAATCAATGCTCGGGTGATAATCAAAATAATATTGTTGTGTATGAAATCAATTTCAATGTAATAATAAATTTTCTGTACATTAGATCGCATTTAATACAAAACGGCTTAAGAAGTAATGCAAACGAAATGCAAAAGTAATGAATATTTTATTACAATTAGAATTAGAATGCATTCGGAATTGGAATCGCAATCAGAGGAGACATCACTCACACAATCAACTAATTCAGTGTATTTACAGTATTTGTTGCAATCATTCTATTCTTATCAAAAATACAGTAAGTTCTCGTCTGATCTCATCTCCCAATTAACAAGGCTTTCATCACTTGATCATTAGGTCTTCGTTTGCTTGCGACGGATCGGACAAATCGATCAATAATTTGGTTAATTGTTTGCCAATCGGGACATAAACTGGTAATAACACCAATGAATTCGTGTCAATGTTTTGCTAATTCGTGTCCAACTGTTTGATTGTTTCAGAAGTTTTGTTCATAGTTTTGCGTCACTGTGTGGTCGACCCGACGGCTATTGACAGTCGGGTTATATCGAAAATTTTGCTCAATTCGATTGACAACTGAAATAAATCGAATCAATTGCTGTGACATTATTTACAATTGAGTTTAGAAAAGGTAGTTTTGATTAACAATTACAGGCAATTGGTTTGGAATGGAATTCATTCGTATATCACAAATACCGATAGAATGTCCGTTAATTTAAATTAGAACTAAAACTCATTCTAAACATATTGATATTCAATCGAGGACTAGGGTTTAGTTAAATAATACGATCGATTAATCATACAATTTGTGATAATAATAATTATAATAATAATATTCAATTAATATATTAATATCAAAATTCATTACAATTGAATGTAAAACTTAATTAAATAATTTTCAATTTTAACTATAAATACGATTTACAAATTCAATTTTAATGAACTATTTATACTCTATATTAGAAAATATGAAAAATAAAATATATATTTAATAAAGAAATTTTGCGAAATCGCCGAACGGGTGACGACTGACAGACACTGCAGTCAATCGATTGATTGTTTGGTGAGTTTTGTCCGCTTTTTGTGGCGACCGATGAAATGATTTGATTAATACTGGCATTGGATTTGATTTTTGCTTTCAGTCAATAAAATATCAAATTATGAGTACTTTTAGCGTCGAAACGATGATTAAAAATATATATAAAATAGGTTTTGATTTATATTAAGTGTTTTGCAAGTATTGAGTTCAATAAGGAGGCACTCATTTAGAATCACAGCCGAGTCTAATGTCTAATGTCTTGATATATCATCAATTGGTGGCAACTTTCAGTGAAGGAACAATCAGCGGTCAGTAGTCGTGGTCAGCGATGAACAAATCGATTGGTGGGTTGCGCTCACTCTGCGGGTCACTTGTCGTCGTTGGAGTCCATCTGCGAGTTGTCGTCGTCATCGCTGTCCGAGTGCTCGTCATTTGGTTCGTCTTTCGGTGGGTCTGGGGTTCGCTTCGCCGTCAGGTCGAGCGGAGAGGTGTGCACTACGTTCTCCTCGTTACTGCTCGGGGAGAAACCCGAGTCGTGGTCGCCGACACACGACTTGGTAGTCTTGGAAAGTGCTTTGAGGGCGGCGTCGCTCAGAGCAGTGCTCCGCTTCACAGAGAGATCGATCGGTCGTTCCTGTTCGGGCACATCCGCGTAGCACTCGCCGACGTTCTGGTTGATGTCCGTCTCTTTGCTGCTCTGTTTGACCACCGGATTCAATGCGTGCATCGGCAGGAAGCGCGACGGGTAGGCGGCGAAGTTGAGGTCAGCCGGGTATAGCTTGGACATTCCCGGGAACGCGTGCAGACCGTTCACGCCTTTGGCTAACGAGTTGTGGAACAGAAATCGCGCGGTCGCGGCCGCGTTCAGTGGTGAGAGGGGCGACACCGGCGACAGAGGCAGACCCGACGGGTGGAAACCGAAGTGATGACTCACTTCTTTGCGAGATTCGACTATAGAGGGACTGTTGGCGTCGAAACGGGCGGAGAAACCATTGCCTTTGGCCGAGTCGAACAGGGAAGAGAAGGGTGAGGACAGGGCGCCCACCGAACCCTCGCTCGAGTTGGGCGACGCGGCCCGCGGAGAGACGCCGTGATGGGCCGACGGGTGGCTATGGCTTTCCCTGAACGAGTCGGCCGTCTTGTACTGCGACAGGAGATCCTTGTTTTCGTTGAACGCTTGCATTTGGCCGTTGCTCTGCAGTCCCTGTTCTGCGAGTCGGTTAGTCATCTCTTGTTGGTCTTGGATTAGACAATGGATTTTGAACCAATTGGAGCGCCGACCGTAACGCGACCCTAAGAAGCGGTAAATGAGAGACAGAGACAAATCGATTAATTGACGGCAACATTCAGTTGGAAGTCTATCGCTATGTGAAGTCGAATCTGTAATTAGAGGCGAATCTCAGATCAATTATAGGTAACTGAAAAGCACTAATCGGCGCGACTGAAGACGCGTTCGGAGGGCCCGCACTCGTCGGTGATGGACAAGTTGGCCAACAAATTGAAGTGATCTGAATTGGTTTGGCCCCCACTTAACCCCTGACCCGTCGTGACTGAGGAGAAGGCACTCGACCGACAACCAAATGCTTCCATTCAAGTGGTGTCAGACTCGCCAAACCATTATTGGTTGGCCTCGGAGTCGATGAACTGGCAGTCAGTATACGAGCCGATAATGAGATTTGTTTGAATCAATTGACTTCTTGACTCATTATTTTGCACTAAAATAACTGTTGTTCTGATCGTTATTTCAGAGCTTCAGAACTCATCTGATTCTGCA
>JAQGBE010000226.1:0-23720 GCA_034698225.1 Scheloribates latipes | reverse complement strand
GTGAAAGTATTCGCTGAAACGAAATTGAAACCTAATTTTGTGCCGGTTTTAGCCTTGAAATACATTTTCCTGTTTTTTAGGGGATATTTAATGAACGAAATGAACGAAATGTCTTCGAGGGATAAAAATAAGAGTCGAAGAGTCGAGTCTTCGCTCGTCTTAGGTCTGAGTCTGTAATCTCGTAAAAAGATTTAATGATTTTTCTCAAATTGAAATCTTCTCGACTAATGGCCAGATCTGCGAGGACCGGGTCTGGGTCTGTGAGTCAGTGCAGTGCGCACAACAGTTTTAACGAGGTCATAAATTTAAAATAAAATATCATTCGTTTGTTTCATAAACAGAAGACACTGAGAGTCACATCCAATCGCTATCATCGCTCCCATCGTCGCTCTCCCTCTCGTCGCCGGCGCCTCTCCTCTGCCTCTCCTGTGCCTCACTCACACATCTCTCTCCTGTCCTCCCCGTCCCTCTCCGTCCCTCTCCCGTCCGCACCGGTGTTCAAATCAGCAAAAAGTTCCCAAATGTGTGCTTCCTTTTTGCCAGTAATCACATGTTTGACCCAATTTTATGCCATAAGAGGAGAGGAGTGGTGGGGGTAGCAAAAGGGTAGTAATATGGGGGTCGACACCGAATACGGGAAGGGGAACGCAAACGCTCGCATCGAATGTGGGGAAAGTGATCCCAAACTACTCTTTTCAAGGACACGCGGGTTGGGGTTCGGCCCTACGCTCCAAGAATGGCGTTATCGGGACCCTCGCACACACCTATGTTAGGCCTTTATGGGGTCCAACATATCGATTATATAAATAAATAAGTGGTGAGTGATGAGAGGGACGGCTGTGGAGTCGTGGAGCCGATCCGAAGCCTATGGATCGCGCTATGGATCGGTGCCATTCACTGGCCATTCGTGGGGAGAGTAGGAAAAAGCAGAGATACAAAACTTTCCGGTATAGGAACCAGAGTTAGGACTTCCGCGATCGACCCAATGCCGACCCAATGCCGGCTCTCTGCCGGCTCGGGCATCAAAAAAGTTGTGTTCGCCGAATAAAAAATGTATTTCTTTGTAGATTGGAATTGAATAGCGAATGATATAATCTTAGGAGTAGTGGCGGTGCGGCGACAGCACTGTGGGTCCCACCAAACCATTATGGAGTGCCAAGACGTGGCTTTGTGTCGACAACAAACGCAAGAAACACTCGCATTGTATTCCAGGCATAAAATATATTTCCCTCCTTATAGACCTTATAGACCACTACTCCTACTATTTAAGGGCTAAAGAATACAATATTTTTGCTCAAGTATTCCATTATTCGGTCCGTTTTTGGGCAAACCTGTGAACTTCTTGAGGGACTCTGCCTTCGAACTCATTAATTGCATTATTCTCAGGCCTTTCTCAGTCGTCAGTGTGAGCTCAACTCAGTTGGCATTCGTGGCAATCTTGGCAATCAAACGCCAGTTATGATAACAGTTACGCCGACTTCGCACAACTCATTTATGACCGTAGAGTGGCGTTTCCTGGCTGTAGGCCACAAGTGAGCATGCTAAATTGCAGTGCCAGTGTGCAACGGGTAATGGCACAGCATCTGTCCGGCACAGCACAGGCCCCGAACTGTTGGACTCAAAGAGGAAACCAAACGAACCAAACATTTATTTGATGCAAATCTCAGCCATAACTTAGAGCTTACGACAGAGTTTTCGGTAATTTTTCAATCGAGCAAGGTCATGATTCTGCAAGTTTGGCATTCCTATCAGATGCACTAAACTGTTAGGCAATGATATAGGTCATTTTTTCTACGAATTTCTGTCTAACGGGTAATTCAAAGCACGAATGCGATGGCTTTGCGCGGAATTAAGTGTGAACTTGTTGTCAATAGAAAGTACTCGAGGTCTTGAAAAGTGAATGCCAGGCGCGGATCGGTGGCCATTGATCGGGACATTGGCCATAAAACATTCGGATGGGAAGCACAATAAAACTCAAGTCCGTTGAAGAGATGCACAAAAGTGTATAAATCAAAGCTAAGGTATTGCCTATTATTTCCGTAATACTGGAGACGAGATTATCGCTGTTCTGACTGAATGACTCGATTTTTATGTTTCATCGGAACAGACGGAACGGAATGGAGGCCTGAGTTGGTCGAGAGAAGGGCGTAACACAGCTCTTATGGTGTGCTCACATAAAAGTCACATAATTTGCAAATACATTATCTCTTTAGAGGAATCCATAAAATATTTAATGAAATTTATGGTAAAGAGTATTGAATTGTATGGAAGAAAGAGCGAGAATAAGGATATGAGTGGAGTGTATAAGAAATGAGAAGTGGATGTGAAGACCGAAGACTGTGGAGAGTGTGCGGAGAGTGAAGAGTGCGGACACCGGAGAGTAGGCAAACAGAATGCCTACAGAATGCGACTCTTCAGCTAAAAAGTGGAAATTTCGCCGACTTTTACGGCTATACTATTATTTTCAGTATTATTTATGGCAGAGTTCCTGTTTGGAGATGTGGTGTATCTCACAACACATCACATCTCGCTTTGTGTAGTGTAAGACCAACTGGCGATCGCTCTCTCCTTCCCTCTCTGCATATGTTTTGTTTCTTTTGTTGTTGGCATCAGTTTTGGCAAACTTTCCACTACTCTATGGCAACCTTTCGTGCATTTCGAATGAGTAAGTGAAAGGCTGGGGAGAGAGAGAGAGAGAGAGAGAGAGAGAGAGAGAGAGAGAGAGAGAGAGAGCTGTTTGGGAGAGAGTGGCCATGAATTAGAGACACAATAACACAGTTCCCCACAAATCCAATGTTCGATATATAGAGAGAAACGCTAAACACATAAAACTTGAATTTTTATCACCAAAAAGGAGAAAAATAGTGTATTTATAGAGAAAAATGATATATCTTTCAAGTTTAATGTAAGACAGTTTACTTTTCTTACTTTCAGACCCGAACGGAAACCTTTTCACAGCTTATGTGTAAATGTTTTGTAAACTGCTGTTTATCACTGATTTCCTTTGATCTTCATTTATGGTCTGTTCTCGAGTTGTTGGTCAACAGAGTGTCCGACACTGTTGTGTCGGTTGTGTTCTCAGGTCACGACTCAACCGCCACATCGGGCCTATCGTCCGATTCATCAGCGAATCCAATAATTAGTTCACATAATTATGTGTTTTTTGGACAAAATTTGGAAAATACGGGCAGTAAGTGAAGGCTGTCTAATGAGGGGAACAGATATTGAATAATAGATGTGTCCTTCAGAAGCGGTCGTCGTTTAGGCGCTAAAACATTTTTACCGCGTTCAGTGATGTTAATTGCGTCAAAGAGGCTGAGAGATAGCCTTTTGCTTGATTATCTCAGCTGCTATTGCCTGCCATTCGATGCAATTTGTTTGTTAACTCAGCTCTCGTACAATATTTAGACAGTATTTCATTGGAAAACGTTTTCATAATTTAATTGCTTTAATAGCGTAACACAAATGTTCAGACACTGCCAGACACGAGAACAATATTGGGTTCTGTTCTGTGTTTTGTGTGGTGTTTGTGCCATAACCAGAATTATCGGTCCGAACAGCGAAGGTTATGACAGCTCCAGAGGTTTGACGCGGGATATGATCTGTGCATCAAATATAGGTAACGACACGTTCGCCGACTCTATACTATACACCCATAGCTATAGACATAGCCATAACTGCAGGGTTTGTGTGCATTACATAATGGGCTCGAATTAACTAAATAGACAAAGACAATGGTGAGGGCCGTGTTTGGGGGCCGGGAGGGGACCGATCCGATCGAAAGTCATGATTCACTTTGCTTTGAAGGTCACCCCAGATATTAGGCTAATGTGTATTATATATGAGACATCAAAAATTTATTGCTCGCTCAAGAATATAGAGGTATTTAATTGCCGACATCTCCCATAACAACCGAGCCCTAAGTCTGAGCACATAATAAGGAGTGTAAGGTTTGAGCCGAACAGAACCAAACCATATCGATCACAATCGGCCTCCGCTTTGCCAAACCATTAACTATTCAAAGCCAACAATAGTTTTAATAAAAACGAAAACATATTTTAAGTCAACAGAACATAAGATTGTGGCGACCAAGCTAACCTGTATAGCACTAGATTTACACTCCCTTACTATGTTTAGTATCGGACAAAATCAATATCCTATTCACTAGCGTTTGGATAAAGCGTTTGGTAAATCAGACTCGACTGCAATGCACGCATTGAATGCCACAAATGTAGTGACGATTCGCGAAAGAATTAGTCGTCTGTTTGAGTCTTATCGGCCTTTGAGGCACACAATTGTGTATTCCTTTCATTTGTAGCGACAAATGAAATATTACTATAATTTTATTTTCGGGCTATATTTCAGTGTTTATTACGTCTAAAGCGAACTGTTGTGTCATTTCGGGCACAAATGTATTCAACACTTGTATCTGCGATAAGGTCTCAATTCGGTAGTCATTCCTCTGTTTTGCTATTTAAGTCTTCAAATTTATTGTTAGACATGTTTTGGCAATAATAATAAAATATTAAATTTTTGTTCTCATAATAATAATAATAACAATAAGTTGTGAAATGTTTGTCTCAACCGGTGTCTGACAACTGAACTGAAAATGAAATGAAATTAATTGCCAGTAAACACATGTTTGACAATCAGCACAACCGATGGCCAACTGATGGCCTCTCTCTTTGTTGCCAACACTTGCCGTCGGCTCTCATTGTTGGCCATCGTTAGACACCAATCGCCAAAACTGGAACTCGAGTTCGCAATTATGCTAATTAAAGGGTTGAATGAATTGGGAAATATATAAATTAAGCACTTTATCCAACTCTCAATTAAAATAATTAAGCATGGTCGAGTTTGGAAGAGGGCTGGGGTTGGCTCGGGCTCGCGATACGATGGCCTGATTTGTCGCTCAGTCCCACTGCAAACACAAATATGTTTTCTAATTAGGCAAAGAGTGGACTTCACTATCGCATTAGTCAAATATGTAATTCATTATTGCAGTTGAAGTGTATTTTTAACTCAAGAATACATCTCTAAAACTATTTTAAGTGTTATTTTATGCTTTAGTTTTGCATTAAATGCACTAATTATGCAATCTTTGGAGCACTTCATAGATCACAATGAATTAGAATCACTCAATACTACACTCGCTCTGAAAATAGCCGAAGTATTACTCGACTAATCCATCAAATCTGTGCGATTCTGATTAGTTTTGCAACTCATCTAAACCTAAACTGGAATTTACATTCACTGAGGCTTTGTATGAGAGCTCTGATGCAATCGATTCCCACTCATTCAACACAAGAGAATATTGAAACCAAATATTGTTAAACAAAAGAGTGTATCGAATGGCTTGAGTGGACAGAGTTTGTCATCAATGTTCACCAGGATATGGACATTCTATTGTTGCTTGTTTATCAGCAAATGATTTGATTTTAGTTATGAATATCAAACAAAATATGATACTCGAAGTGAAGTGAAGAGACAATGAATTGAACTGAACTCCGATTCCGAGTATAAGAAGTATTTCAAAGGCTATTGAGATTTCTACGAAACGATTGAGTTCGCTCTGCGAAGAGCATTGGTACTAAAAATACCAGCAAATGATGATAATTCCAGACAATTTCAAAAACAATTTGCCTTGTTTATCTTGTTTTTCTGTCTGTGTTGTTGTATACACAGAGTTAGTGATGAATTGAAATGTGTTTCGCGATCTTCTGTCCAAAAATAAATTGCATTTTTGCATAACAACCGCACGTCTGATGTCTGACTAACCTTAGACTTAACCCAAATAACAATTAAATTAATAATATTTTTGGAGTAAGTTTTTTGTTGGAAACTAAGCACTGATTTTGACATTCATTGCAATGGAAAAGCGCTTTTCATAGTAAGAAATATTACAATCAATTTGCAAATTGACTTAATTATAGTGATTTCAATGCGTTGGCTAACGAGATATGGACTCATAATTAATCGATTAATTAGTTGATTAAATAGTTCTTAATTAACATCGTTTGTAATTAGCTTTGAAAACTGGGTCTAAGCTCACAATGCTTTCAAACTAATGAGACTTTTATATAAAAAAGATTTGTCTTAAAAAACGATTTGATTTGGAATTATTACAAAAAAAGAAAGATTATAAAGAATTTATTGCAAATTATTATTTATTATCCGAACTAATCAGAAGACAAACGACACTCACATTGAAACACATTTACCGATATCTTCAGTGCAGTCTATCTCTGTCTCTAAGCCTCGAGTTTCGTCTACTATTACATAGAGAATGCGTTCTATTATTAATTTCCATCGAATTCATTATTCAGAAGTTAGCGGGAAAAAGAAAATTTTCGTCGAATGTGATCCCAGCAACTAATTCAAGGTCTGGACCTGAAGTTGTGTCACGAATTGCATAACACAGTCTGAGCCGAGAGACAAATCGATCCGTTCGTCACCGCAATGACAAACAAGTATTGGCAAAACGATTGCATAAACTATTAATAACTTGATTGTTCACTCACTTCATTGTCTATGTTGCATGAGCATGGTATTGTCTCTCGTTTGAGCCGATCGACTGTCTGCTAATTAATTTGATGGATAATTATTGCGCTGCTATTTCGGTCGATAATTGTTTGCCCACTTTGACAGACGGCTATCACCGGCAGAGCTCGTGTGCATCACATGCAGCGAATGTGGTAGATGTTGATCTAGTTCAGTTCAGTTCCGTTCACTTTACGAAACAGACTTATCGAGTAAATGTAGTCAATATGCAAATCGATATTATTCAACGAATTAAACGGATATTTCAATTATCTAGAAAAGTGGTTCACAAACAACAAATTTATGGCTCTTGTCTTGAATGGGCTAATTAGCGATCGGATGAATTATCGCTGCCATACATCATCTGCAATCAAATCTCAATTATCTTGATCAGCTTGATGAAATTATATTTGAATTAACTTGTTTAAGACACACAAAATATGTATTAAACGAATTAACTTTTTGAAAAATGTCTGAGAATTAACGAGCAATTGAATCGACCTCTAAGTGACAACTCTCTCAGGCGTTCGACTGATAATTGTGGCCAATTGGTGCCATTGGTGCCATTGGTGCTTGCTAATTTGTAATTCGTGCAAATTTCTTAATATGCCAGTGACTTTCTTAAATTATAAGCTAGCTGGCAACATGAACAAGGCAGGTTTAGGGCCAATCTTTTGGCTAATTAGAAGAAAATGTCTTCAAAATTAAACTATAATTATAGCCAAGAGTATGAAACTAATAATTTCGAGTCTGAAAAGTTATGTTTAGTTCCACTAAAACATAGAAATAAATTATTAGTTTGAATGCAATCCAAACGACAAACAATTCGGAGGTCCAAAGGCTCTGTTGCCGCGTCGGCACACAATTTGCAAGAGTATTAAAAATGTATTGAATTGACACTAATTATTGATTATTGTCTGAACCCCTGAAGAAGCGAATGTGAGATCGAAGTCCCGAATAATAACATGAATTTCCTTTTCGTCTATAATTTGATTCCAAACGAGACGTCTTTGAAGTCTTTGAAGTCTGTGAAGGACTGCCATAATTGGTCGCCAGAGCTGTGAAGCGAACCAACGCTGCGGAGAGACTACCGATTCTCGAGTGGCGTTCACTTTAATTAGTAGTCATTCAAGTCATCAGACATTCATTATTCGCAACTCAGCCTCAAAGATGTCCTCAACTGTTGTGAGTCCGAGTCTCGGGATATAAAATCTCAGTTCATTAAGCGCTGGCATTGTTGTCGAGGACAGGAATAAGACCTTTGTTTGCCTTCTCAAGAGTTATATAAGTCTCACAGCGTTTGGCCGAACGGCAGAGCAATCATTAGATTTGCTCCAAACAGAAGACGCTTTCGATTTGTCGACTAATCGTAAACTTTGTGTAATAAAACTTTTTTCCAATTGTAAATCGAGTAAAATAGGTCTCAAAATAAGAGTTTGCCTAAAAATCCAATGCAAATTGAACTTTGATATGCAAATTGAGCTTGATTACTTTGATTACAGCCGTTTCGCCAGATTTATTCGTCCGTTCTCTGTCCGAATTTAATTAGTTTAGATGTGGAGATATAGTGACGACCGGAAAGAATCGGTTTTCTCCAGGCTTTTAGTCTAATTCTCAACAATAAAATTGATTTAGAAATTCGAGGAAAAAAAGGTTTTGGAAACCGTTTCGTAAGGAAAGCGATTTCGATATGATATTCAATGGAACGGTAGAACATAATGAATGTAATAAACGAGCAGAATATGGCTCCAAATTGGACAGTCAAGTGACTCGAGTGGAGGCAGACCTGCGAATAATTGCAATGCATTTCCACATTTCCAGTCAATAACATCGAAAGATTAAAATTCTGAGAACTCAAAGAATAAGCAATAGAAATAGAAATGAAGAGATAATTATGTTTTTCACTGGAAAAGGCGAACAGACTATTGAGTCGGGCCTCGAATTGCGGCGAAAAAAATGAATAGTTTTTCTATTAGTGAGCCATTCATTGTTTACGGACGTCCGGACAGGCGGTCACTATCGGGCGGACTTATAATTAGTGATCGCAGGCCAGCGACGGCTCAGTCGAGCAGACACTCGATATCATAACAGTTTCGATGACTTAACTCATGAATAATTCAATTAAAAAATTACTGTTATATTGCTATTAGACTAATCGTAATTAAAATTAACGAAATATTGACAAAACACTGGCAAAAACAACACGGAAGCAGATTCTGGGGACCGAAGCGGTGATTGTGGCCGTCGCTGAGCATAGACAAGGTCTTCCTATCTAATAATTTACTTAATACGGATTCTGAATGTCAAACGGCTTGTCATTCTGGGAGAGACCGCGAGAGAGAGAGAGAGAGAGAGAGAGAGAGAGAGAGAGAGAGAGAGAGAGAGAGAGAGAGAGAGACCATGCTGCTGCTGATAGTCGGAATGGTGTGATGGGCGACAACCATCTGGCTCTGGCTGTGGCTCTGGTCTCCGCCAACTCGTGACTGTTATTTGCAGCAAAAGGCTAAATATGAATACATATGCCGGTGCAGTCATAGCTCAGCACAATTTTTTAGCCGAAACTATCTATTTTGCCGCTTTGTTTCTCACTTCTCTTTAGTATTTCCTAGTTTAAATATTTCCGGGAAGCGTTGGGATCGCACGAAACCCCAAACCAAATGCCGATTCCTTTCGCCTAAAATAGTAAAACCGTTTGTATTTGTTTAGCGCTTCCATTCACAGCCCATACCCAACACTTACGGCCCAAAGGGTCCAAAAAAATCGGTGCCAAAAGTCTTGTGACAGCTATTCCTGTGCTCTCATGCCTTACCAATGAATACCTCTATTATATTACCCCTTCCTTTGAGTTGTTTTGTTAGCAATTCAGAATTTCCATCCATTTAATTGTTCATCAATTCCCTTGAATTGAGGCCTAGAAAACAGATATATATTTCGTTATCTCTTATCTAACAATAGGACAGCAAAAAACAATGAATAGGGTTTCGGGTGTTTAGAGGCGCAGAAGTTTTGCGGCACCGCTTCGACCCAATAATAGATAGTATGTGCCCATTGAAACATCTGTCAGTGCGATGTGAATCTTGCAAGAAAATAGCGCAATAGTTGAATAATAGGCGAATAAGTCAAACACTGCACCGAGAGATGAGTGAAATGCAATTTTGGCACTGAAACGAGCCAAAGAAGGACCAGTTGTTTATGTTTTGCTTGCACTCAATTGGGATCGGTTTGGGAGTCGGAACCCGACGGCAGTCGTTGGGCTCCTCTGATAGGCAAAGGGGTGTCTTATTTGAGTTGAGCTCCAAAATTATGGCTTCACTTCTTTGTCTGCACTCCTCTTATCTCCATTGGAAGCCATTAGAATAGAGATTAAGAGAAGAGAATACGAAAGCGACGGAAAGTGTTTTTCTCCAAACACTTATTTTTTTAAAGCCTTTGGCCTAAACTCAGTGCCAAAGGAGTGTTGGCTTCGGATTGTTTGTTATGGTTTGACACGAATTGTCGCTTCTGTTCGCTTACACAACAATACAGCCGTAAATCAGCGCATAATTGCCATTCGGGTCCAATCGGAGAACCCGTTCATTCCTAAACTCCTTTTATGCCGAAGTGCTGTCCTTCACAAACACGCGGCCAATAAATACAATAATTTAGACATCAGTTTAATTATAGTTAATTCGCTTCTGAGAACAACACATCTCTTATTTTCTTCTCCGGTGAACTCATTTCCCATTAGTTCTCTTCTCTGATAACATTTTTAACAATTTATTGTTATTATTAATAATAATCTTGTTCTTGGATAAGCAGACATTAGTTGCAAAGGGAGTGACAAAAATAAAATGTGTAATAAATTACTAATTATTTATACCAAAGCAATCAAAGTCTAGATCTAAGAGAAAAACAACTTTTTCCCGAACTCTATGTCTCTGTTTCTTACTTAACACAAACTTTTTCACTCCAATAAAAAGCATTATTCCTCTCCTCTTGAGTTCAAATTTGGCAAAATTTAATTATTCGATGCCATCATTACTTAGGATTAATTTTATTTTTATTTTTCCATCTCTTCTGTTGAGCACTTCGTAACAGTGCTCGTCGCGAGTCGTTGTCTTCTTTGGGCTCCGAATCTGTAATAAATTTTTATTTGAATCTCCAGTATTGCTATGGCTTTCCACTCGAGTCGAGTCGAGTTCGCGGGTCTCGACTCACATGAGAAGACATTGGGTTCGGAGAACAGAATTTCAATGCATTTGGACTGCGATTGGACTTCAGTGGCGATAATCGTAACATTAAAATGAGTGCATTTTTGTTAATAAATTGAAGACTCAATGACATCAACGCTCATAAACAGCGAACACACGACTAGCGGAGCACTGACTGAACGGAACACTACTTTTGAATTGTTTGGCCGAAAGTGTAATGTAATTGAAAATCGAAATCAAATGAGAGCTAAGAGAAGAGAATTGTGGCGATTGTGTCGAAACCATTATTTCGGCGCTCAATGGAAGTAAATATAAAAATAAAGCGACAAATAAAAGGCCTTCGCTTGTGATGGACCAGACATTAGAGTTGCGATTCTTGCGATACAACTCTAATGCAGAGCTAATATTGTTATTTGCATTCAAATCGCGCCAAATATTTAAACACATATTTCAGCCGATAATATATGTTATGTAAAGGAATAGGATTTGAAGTATAAATCTTTTCGTTTCCACTCTTTCTTTCTTTTTATAACTTTAATCCGATTTACTTCTAATAAAAGTTGAAAAACGTTTTTAATATGACATACGAGACAATTGTAAATACTTTTCACTTTTTATTACTCTTTTCTCTTAAAATGTATTAAAAGAATTCATTTTTCTGTTCGATTAGTATTCGCGTCGAGTTTTAAAAGAGTTTATCGTTTCGATCGACTCTTTATATTAACTGTCGGGTTATCTCCGGCGACGATAAGACACTTCTAATGTGTCTCTATTTGGCCAAAACAACGCTTTCATCGATAGCAGTGACACAAAACACAACAACAAAATGAAATCTAAATCCAATTTGAATATTAAACCTAATCTAAACAACAATTTATGCAAAGATATCTAAAAATTTGTATATTATCAGCAAAATTATGACAGAAATAGATAGTTATATGAATTAATGGACTTATTTATAGAGTTTAAAATTGTAATAAAAGTTTTAGTTTTCAAAAAAATAACTCAAATGTGGACTAAATTGTCAGAAAATGTCTCGTAATTTGCAAAATATTTCTCGAATTCAGTGGAAATTCTGCGCAAAAGTTATTTGTTTCGGGCGAACGATGACTTATTATGAATTCTATTCGAGCGTAAAATCAATTCTTATGTTAAAACGGAATGAAATTTATTTACAGAATTGGAGTTCATTTAATTGAATCTAGCAAACAGTGAAGCCATTCACTCAGTCGAAGCGGAGCTCTAATTAAAATTCTGATCATTATATTAGTGTTAATTTCCGTAAAAGGTTTCTCATTTTGAAATCATTGGCATTCGGTTTGCCGTTTCGCGGCATTTGTTGACTGACTGACTGAACATTGAGCAGAAATTTACTGCAAGTTTGTGCCGAATATTATAAAATCAAATATTAATTTAGAGGGAAATTCAGTGCTCGAAGACTGCAATACATTATCGATTGGTCGCAAATCAGAGGCTCAAAGGAGTGGTCGGTTCGGGGCAGAAGTGAAAGCAGTGTTTATGACTCGGAGCCAAAAAACATAAAGTGAAAGCCTATTCTTACCTATTCTACAGGTTTTTTAAATTTATTGTCTGCTTCTTAAGAATTAAGTTGAAATGTGAGGCATCTCTTCGCCGAAGGCCTCTAATCCTGGGCACCAATGCATCCAATTCTGTGGACCAAAACCCATAAGAAGTCTAACCCTGAAAACAGAACCGTGTTTAACACAATTTCTAAAAATAGTGCAATTTTTTAAGTGTATTCGGAGTCAGTAGTAAATCGAGAGATAAGAGTGAAAAGAAAAATAAGACTTTCACCTGAAAAGCGTTGGCAATCTCTGCAAAGATTGGGCGAAAAGGCAGCAAAAAATACTGTCATTTCTAGTCTGGAGTCAGAGGAGAGCTCGAACTTTGTAAGTCATCCAAACTCTGTCAGTTGTGCCGCACAGTCATCGCTAAATATACCCAAAGGAAAGGCTCGGCTCTTAGGATAGGAAGAGATGACAAAAAGTTTTTCGGTTAAAGCAGACAATAGTTGGGTCGGAATGGATATAACGGTCTTCTGTTGGCAGTTGTCTTCTGTTGTGTTGTGTTTGGTCTCAATAATGCGTCCCAACAGTGATCGCCACTAATATTGCTCTCAAACACAAAGTGTTTGTTTTAATTTGGATGAAAAATATCAAATTTATCCAGAATTTCAATTCAGGCCATAAATTATATTCTTGGAGAATATGAATTCACTGCTATTTATTCAAATGTCTGACTAAATAAGGAAATTATGCGAACAAAAGTTGATATTTGGAGGAAAGCGGAGGAATAGCTCTCAAATTAATCAACTATTTTCTGGTGTAAAGCAACTGATTTGCATAATTGAATTGAATGAGTTAGGTCTTTGCAACCGTTTACCCGAGCACTCGATCCCAAACACTTAGTGATACATAAAAACCCAGTTTTAAGTGAGCATTAGATGAGAGTAAAAATTCTCATGAGATTTAATATTTGAAGGAAACTATTTTAAAATTGTATTCCCTCTGAGTTTCTCCACATTTCGTCATATCATCACAAGTTTGAGGCCTCTCTCCAGCCGTTCAGACCTATGCCTCACATCTGCCGTAATTCTCAATTGTGTTCATTCACTCGACTCTCGACAGTACCTCAAAAACGTATTCAATCCAAACGTTTTGGTTAAGAAAGTTGAGGAAACTTACAGACGATTACTGTTTAACTGTTAGTTACCATTAGTTATCGTTTCCATTGTATTGTTAGAGTGGAGACAGAGTTGGAGTTCGAGGCAAACGGCGAGTGACTGATAATAAACGGTTTAATTTATGCAATAAAGAGTGAGTCAGTCCTCAGTCGTGGCTTCCGTTCCCAAAATGTCATCCGTTTTACTCAAAATCGAAAATCTATTAATCGCCGGACAATACATAACCATATCTTTTATTACTATTTTAAGCGAACAGAGAAGAAAAGCTTCTCTTTTGCCTTGTTTTATACGTCCAACTCATTGTAGTTCTCGGACTCAAATTGATTCATAAAACTAGTGAAAAGTCCAATAAATCGAAACGAGAAACCAATTACTTATGTAATCGATAGGAAATGGTTTGTTCGTACAAAAAGTTGAGCAAAAGTGCAGTTATATGTGTTGTGATGGGGATTATGTCAGAACGGGATTAGACCACAAATGGTAATTATAGGCCAACAACGAGGAAGTGCTGCCAAGAGCTGAGCGCAGGCCAAGTGCCGGCCGTTGGTTGACATCAATTGGTTGGCTGACCAGTGGACCCGTTGGCGACCCCCCAGTCAACCCCTGACCAGTTGCCGGTCAAACGCTGTCCTCTCCTCTCATACCATAACCATAACTGTGAACGAGTCGGACATAACTCACGACAAGCGAAAGAGCGTTGGATTTATTGAAAGTACAAATGAAAGGAATTAAACGACGCTTAGAAATAACGAGCAAAACGTCCCGAAAGGACATAAATGACCGAACGGTGACATTGAGTGCGCTTTCATACGAGTATAGCCTTTTCATCCGTTTGTCAATTGGTTTGCAAGAAGTGTAATAACAATCTCATTAGTCGAACAAATTTCTGGCAACAAAAGCGGTGGAGCCGTTCGCCGACGTCTTCGGTGGCTTCGCTCAGGGCATCAGTTCCTGTGCTTCGGTCGCAGCCGCGGCCCAAATGCCGGCAATATCTGACAATTATTGAGGACAAGGGAGCGTCGAAATTGTCTTAAATAAAAGATAATGTTTTATGCAATCATTTTTTACGACAATATTATGAATTTCTATCCGTAAGTCAACAATGATTTGTGAGTTCCTCGTTATATCTCAAACGTAATTCTCAGTAATCGCGTTATACTCTTCTCCGCTGAAGAGCTGAAGACCCGCAAAGACCTCATCCGAGAGACAGACAGAAGACTTATTTTATTGAATTCTCTTTTCAGTGATTCGTTTGTTTGAATAATTGATTATTTTGGGAGTGACTCCTATTTTGAATATATTTTGCATTCAATTCCACTGTTTTTTATTTCATCAATGATTTGAATTTGAAAACTAGTTTTCAACTTAGACTTTGATTTACTGAAAGTCTGATTTGTCTTCGGAGCCAACCTTTAAATTACTGGCGCTTAAGAGTCGAGGAATAGTTTGGCCGATATCTGAGTGAATGTGATGCCAGACATCGATCACATAATTACATATCAAAAGGCATTCCACTCAATGATTATGTCAATTATATTCTGACACTAATAAGAGTCAGTCTTTCGTTCAAATGATAGTTTAAAAATGAAATCTCCACTAAAAAAGCCAAATAACCAATGCATCGCTCAATCAGGAGATCAGATCAATCAGAGATAAAAAGACAAAACTTCTTCGAATACCAAACGTTTAGGAATTCTTGCGATACATCACAAGAATTTTGACCGAAAACAACTTTTTGCCGAGAATTTGCGATATAAAGCGCCAAAAGATTTGGCGAATAGTTGCGAATATCGTTATTGGAAAGCATTTAAAGGGAAATTTTGTGAGCGTCTGAGCAATAAATAGCCGGAACCGACTTTAGACAAAGTCTACCCTTGTTTTGGGATTCTGTGTCAAAATTGTGGAAAAATAAATTAGTAAATAATTTAAAGTTTGGGCCAAAAACTCCTCCAAACCCGCAAAACATTTGGCTCTTTGGCATTTGGCTCAAGCGATGGGTTGGCTGTTGGCTCCAAAGCCCGAGTTCTGTCCCCTAATGGTCACGATTTTCTTAGGAAACAATTGGTTTTGTGAGTCTGTGAGGCACTGGTGTTTTGGTCATACAATTGGCGTTTCGAGCGCTTCCTAGAAATCCTAATATCCTTCGGAGTCCGAGACAACTATTTCTGGTCTCTCTATATCTCTCCGATTATACAGTTATATATCAGTTGTATGGCTGAGAGTGTGTTCGCCCATACATACGATCGCCGTTCGAGTCATTCCCCCAAAACTTGGCTATCATTTTCTCGTATTAAGTGTTTGTAACGTCAAAAGCATTTCATTGTTGTCGAAGAAAGCTCTTAAACGATGGCTCAGGAGATGATAGCCAGGAATCAGTGATCGTTGACAGTACTTGGAATCGGCCGCTAAACTCCTCTTAATATAATACTCAATGATTTATACGATATAATCATCTCTTCCTCGGAGTAGTCGTTCATTGCGTCCGTCAATCGCTTCCCTAAACGGTCTGCCAATTCGGTGCCCGAACTCTCACGCATTTGTCGCTTGTCTTCAATGATATCAAACTTGTTATACAATTAAAATACATTTCATTACTGTCTGACAAATGAATTTCTTTGAGTTCTAAGAACAGAATAATTACTCTTATTCTTGTTGTTGTTCTCTCTTTTGCTCTCCAGTTGGTTGTAGCACGAAATGTATAATCTCAAAAAGTATAATTCCCAAAAAGTATAATTCTCGAAATGTATAATCTTTTTATTAGTAGAATCGAAACATAATTCTCAAAATGTATAATCTAATTATCTGTACCAAAACAAATATACAATATATCTTCTTTAGTTTGGTTAGGTTAGTCACAGTTAAGTTTAGGTTTGTATATATCGCCTAATTACCAAATTAGTTGACTAATTGTAAATTACAATTGAATATTACTAAATTGGCCAATGTATACATCATAACCTAACCTTAACTATAACTAACCTAACCAAACTAAACTGTAAAGATACTAGAATGGATCCGAATGCGCCCGAAATGCAAACAAGTATTAAGAAGAAGAAGAATAAACTTTCAGCTGTTCCTGACTTTCGGCCGATTTGAATAAATTATTCACCAATCAGTTGAATAGAGAGAAAAGTTTTGCTTCTTTTTCATCCATCAAATGATTTTCTGTTTGTCGTCGAATAAATCAAACGAATCTCTCATTTAGGGTTTGAATTAATTTTTTAGTTCTCCAAACATATTATAATAAAATCGTTAATCACTTCTAATCTGAAATCATTTGGGAGGCTAAACAGCAGTAAATCGTTTGGCAAAACTATATCTCAGATCGTTTAGGGATTGCCATCAGATTTATTGCCATTTAATGATCAATGAGTTCTTGCAAAATGGGTTTAATTGAAAATATCAATTCATTTGGTCAGATATGTTGACTCGCGAGCAGTTCTGTCCACCAATTAGACTCATTCCCAGTGTTTTGGATACAAATTTGATTTATAAAAACCTTTTCTTTTTATTAAACAATAATTTGATCGCAAATAATAAAAAGAATGGCAATAATTGTCAGTAAATTAGCTAATCGTTTGTCTGAGAATCGACAAACTTCTCAGAATATCAAACAAATTGTTCGTATATTTAGCATTAGATTTGTTTTTGACAATCATTTGTTTCAAAAGCCTCGGGGAGTGGAACCGGGAAATGACAGCAGAAACGGTGAGTCCGCCTGTCGTACCGACAGATTGGTCGGCAGAGAGCCCTTCCGCGCGTCCAAATCGATTTTGGCCGACGTGTTGAACACGATCTCGAACTGTGTGTCCGACCGTTTGCGGGCGGCGGCCGCGAACGCGTCCAACGTCTTGGGACCGATCGGCCTGTGGTCCGGACTGATCTGCTCGGCGCCGTTGGGCCGGAACCAGGTCAGTTTGGGGCTGTTCTCGATCACATTGATCACACCTGCGATAATCCGAGTGAATAATTTGATTATTGTTTGGCAGCGCTTCAGAACTGAGAACGGGATTCAAATTTAATCAGATTTTGTTCGTTAGTTCTCAACTAAACTATAATTTGATTTGATTTGCAAACAAACAAAATATAATATAATGAGATATAATGAACGGCATTGCGAGCCCTCTCTGGCAGTGATGTGCGCGCTCGGGGTCAGAGTTGGCGTACGGGTTGTTGTAAATTATAATGAGCACAAAGCCCAGGGAAAAGTGTATAGTGGGTCGTGTGCTGGGCTCTGGTCATAAACGGCTGGCAATAAAGTGTTGCGATTGTCATAATTAGTGTCTCTAAGTCTGGAAGCGATCCGTTAGGACGGGCTATGATTGGCAATCATTAAGCGGTGGACTGTGTGTGGAGTGGACTGACTCTGGACTGACGACTGACTCTGCAGAGTCTGCACTCGGCTTGACTTCATTGCACTCCAATGAGTGCTCACCACAACTGCAAACATCATTTGAATCCATATTATTATATTTGCGGCCCTAATGTCCCGAAATGAGTGACCGGTCCTGAGCGCCGGCCCTAAGCGCACATCACTTGGATTGCGATCACTAATTAGGAGTTATCTCGATCTCAGACCCGAAGCTCTCTCTCTCAGGAGCAGCGGTTAATGGCTTCCGATTTATCTGAAAATTGTTGTTTTGCTGCAACTTTTTGTCAATCATTTATTGTTTGTCTGAATCTAATGACTCAAAACTTTATTTTGGAGCCTTATTTTCAGTCTTATTTGTGTCCGCCCTTTGAATTATTGAATAACTTTTGACAATTGAAGATCATTTCTGTCGCCTCAGACCCAAAATAGTTATTTTGTTGGGAAAAGCACTTATTGTAAGCCATTTATTGGCGAACTCCCACACAGAGACACACTCTGCGGGTATTCCTCCGACTCAGTCCTCACACAGTCCTCACACAGTCCTCTCAGTCCTAATTCCTTTGGCAAACAGCAGTTCCACACCTATTGGCGGCACACAAATGACTTACCGTTATCTGAGAGCACAGGTGAAGCGATGTCCAGGAAACTGATGTTTTTCAGTTTGGCCACACTCTGACAGGCACTGTCGCCCAAGTCCTGCCCCACCAGTTCCAAGATCTCTAACTGAGGTAAATACTGGTCGATATTGGCCAACAGCTCCGGATTGTGGTTCTTCATGATCAGCCGCAGATGTCTGAGCTTCTTGCAGGCGGACAGCTTCTGCAGGTTTGTGGTCAGCTTGAAGTCGATGTGTCTCATCGGCGACCGGCAGTTGAGTGTCAAGGTCTCAATGTTGCTGAACTTGCCGATGGCCTCGAGCATGGCGTCGCCGCCCGACCAGACGCAGATATTGAGCTCTTTGAAGTTGGGCCCAAACTTTTCGCCGATCTGACCGATCTGGGTGTCGATCGGGTTGTCTCCGGTGGCGGTAATCGACAGTTTGAATAACTGAATATTGAGTGCAAATTATTATCTAATGGTTGGCGATCGCCACAAATGGCTTCGGCCTCTTGTGAATTGTCAATGCTTAATGAGTAAAGTTGGCTGGTCAATCATTTCAGAATGGTGCAATGACCAAGATATTAATCCAGTTTATGTTAGTTTTATTTCATTTGGTTAATGGAACGGAATATTAGTAGGGCTTGTCATACATTATCGGTTATGTGTCATCCTGTTAAATTTAGATTACCAGCCATTATTACTGATCCAGCATTACCTTCATCAGACCAAGCACATTTATATTGCGACCCTCATAGTTTTGGGCGTTGCTCACATTGACCAAGTTAGCGAGCACAGCCACACATTCTGGCGTCTGCTCTCTGGTTCCCGAGAAAGTGATGTCCAGATTGCGTAAATACTGAGCGTATTTGATCTAGATGGTGGCGAACCGATCATAACAATCTTGTTAATAATGTGATCACTTGTTTGTTTATGTGTGGCAAACCGTGAACTGTTGGAGCGCTTCCTTCTCTCCGGCGCCAACCTTAGCCCAGACGTGTTTCAGATTGGTGATAGTGCCGGGCAGGCCGGCCAAGATCACAATACTGGGCTCGATGTGTATGGCCTCCAAATTGCCGATCGATGTGATCAACGCTTTGATGCCTTCGTTGGTGTAGAAACCGGCGGAGAAGCCCAAGAGTTCAATATGTTTGAGGGATTTAGTGAACCGTTGGCCTAAATAACAATTGGATCCAATTATTGCCGCTCAGCACCCATACGACTGTCCCCTCAAAGCACCCAAAGCTGACGAACACATCTCAAGTGGCATAACATTGTCAGAGGTTTCAGTTACCGAGCAGTTTGAGGATTTCGTCGGTCACTCCCGTGCAGTCGTAGATCCGAATGCACTCAACCGGTGCCCCACTGTTGGCGATCACATCCACACCACTCTTATCCAGTCTGAGTCCGCCCAACTCGACGACCTTCAGGTCGGGACTCAACTTCTTGACCAATTCGGTCAGCTTCGGCACATCCAGCGGCTTCTGGTCGTCCGCATCGTTGACCAGAACCACTTCGCGATGGTTGTCGGTCACGGCGTGGCTCTCGTCTTCGCAGAAGTTCCGGTCCCTCTCAGCCACACTGATCTTGAGCTTAGACATTGTACTCTGTTGTTTGGAACAAGCTAATTTACTAAATAAATATCGAATCAATTCAAACTCGATTTGAACTGTTGTTTATCAGACGAAGAACTCGAGCAAAGACCAAGAATTTTGCAGTGTTTGCGCTGTTGTGGGCGGACTAGTGATTGACGTGATGTGAGCCCGAGCTCTATGGAAGTGCTATCATCTGATTGTTGCTGTCTTTGTGGTCACATTTAATGATAGTTCGAGTGGTGTTTACATCGATTTAGCGCTTTTAGACATATAGTTAGACATCGAAAATATTTGGCTCTGTTTTGTTGGTCTGGTATCACGAGTTTGGATCAGTTATTGTTAAGAATAGTTTAGTTCTTGAGTCGAGACAGTCAGTGATCATCACTACTCTAATGGGCCGAACATTCTATCGCTAAATATAGCGACTGTTATGTCAGACTCGGTATTGCATGCGATGACTACAGAATTTGGTAAACGTTTGGATCAACTCATTGAACATCACCTAAATATAGCCAAAGAGATGGGTTAGCGTCAGATCCGTGTCGTGTCGGAGACGTTCGCTGAGCGGTAAACAAATTCAATTAATAAATCATTTTTCAGTCAACCAATCCATGAGAAGAGTGTTTGCCGGACGAGTGAAACACATTTTCACTCAATTCTTGATAGTTTGTCACATTTGAGCCAAAAAATAATGAGCGAGGTATCACTCGACTGTATCAACACATGCTAATTGGCTCGCATTGGAGCAAACATTGCGACTGATTAGCATATTTCTAATTAAACAAGGTTGTTTCCTGAGGACAGAACAACTTTTTTCCATTAAATCCGTGGATTTTTATATAAAAATTGTTAAATAATTTTCTAGTTTTCTCTAATTATTTCATTTAAACTCCTAATCGGACGCCAGACGTGACTTTAGCTCAAGTTTTTTGCTCCGAAAGAGTTTTTATTAGAGTAATTAATTTGAGAGACCATTTGAATGAGTGAATCATTGAATTCGAGTGAATTCGCTAATCTCGTGATCTTTTTACACGAATAGCTAATCGAAGGGCTTTTGTCTCACAAGAGATCGTCATTTAGGGAACCACTTGTGCCGAGCCGTTAATGTGGGGCTCATTAGACCAAACGCTCAAACAGTAGTCGTTCTCTGTTTGCGATGTTTGTAATGTCGTTAACTCTATTGCAATATATGAGGTAAAGAACCTGAAGATTGCGCGCAACCAACACATCCAATATGTTTGCCTCAAATCACTGTCGATGAGAGAGACGTGTAGAGAGAGACCGCGAGAGAGAGAGAGAGAGAGAGAGAGAGAGAGAGAGAGAGAGAGAGAGAGAGAGAGATCGCTCTGATCTGTACCTCAAAGGGATGTTCAGAGAAGGTTCTCAAAGAAACTTTTGAATATTCAACGAGAATATAGTTAACTGATTGAGTCTATCGTGCGATTAACGCGATTTTGCGTTTCAATCGCTTGATTTGTTGAACTCAAATACTAAATAAGTCTGTCTTTAACTGTCAAATTGAACTGAAATTTATTGTCCAAACAATTCGTTAAATGTTTATCACTCGGAGGAACGCGTTTTCCTGATTTACAAATCACTAGTTATGCGATTGAAATGATGTCTTCGACAAAACTATTTTCAAATTTCAAACATTTCCAAAAGTTTTAATTCAATTCGCGAACAAATTGTTTCAAAGAGTTCCGGATTAGAAATAAAATTATATGCAATTTCAATGAACTTCATCTGCATTTCACGCATTTGTTTGAACACAAAAAGAACAAAAAAGTATTTTAATTCATTCAGTAAATAATACTTTTGGAAAGTGTCACAAAAATGAGTGCCGAACTTGAAACCAGTGTCAAATCCCTAATCTATGCTCTTTGGCGACCATCCGACAACTTTTTTGGTGACAGATAGCTTTCGTGCGACAAAAGCCCATTCGATAGCCGGTGTTCGCAAATCCAATCACCAGATTGTCTGTCAATGCCAGCAATCGATTGCCTTCTGTTCTGTTCCTCACTTGCATTGAGCGAAAGCCAGTGCCGAAGTGAGGACCAGTGCCTCCACTGCTGTGACAGCAAAGCCCAGTGCAGTGCAATCTAAGCCATACCAAAGTGGAGAACATGTTATCCACTGTTGGGCTCATTATTTCATTTTCTTCCTCTTCCAGTCGTCAGTCGTAACAGTACTGCAGTACTGCAGAGAACCTACTCTTCGCTAAACCACTGACGCGGTGTTCATCGATGCGCTCCGACTTCCGAGAATCGCTCCCCAAATACCCCATCAATAAGTGCTAAGCATTTATTTGTTGTGCCATTCATTTAAACTCATGTAACCCTTGATGTGGTGCTCGCCGTTCACTCCACCCCTGCCTTCCCGGCAGCGAATGGCCACACATTTGTGTGTCGTATGGTTCGCACCAAAAGTAAAATCGCGTTCAAAACTAAAATCGCTTTAATTTCGTTCACCGATTAGAGCTGAAAGTTGTCGGAGCCATCAGAACCAGTTTGCGAGTTGACTCACACAGACAGTGGCCCGACCGCAAGTGGCCAGCAAAGGACAGGACAAGTCTGTTGAACCACTTCCTCCTTGCACTATCACTCGCTCGCACACAATGTCCAATCACTGCAATCAGAATCGGAGTAATACATCATTTAATTTGGGGCCAAATTGCATAGCATTACCTAATGAACATGCAAATAACAATTTCGCTCTATAACCTTGCACTGCAGCTCCGATCAGGCATTGTGGAGCTGGTGATTAATAAATGCCATCAAAATATTTCATTAAAACATTTAAAATTATCGAATCTAATCGGGAAATAATTGCACGGTTGGGCTCGTAGTTGAATGTCGTGACAGTACACCACTCATTGCAAGGTGATCCGGCACTGATCCGGGCCAATCTGGGCCGCACTCTGCTCAGCCATTTCGCAGAAACAATTTCCCGAATTGGCCTAAAGTCAAGTCAAGTTAAGACAGTCTTAGCGTTGAGAAAAAAGTTTTGGTCCAAAAGCAAAGTCCAAAGTATAGCATATTTAGAGTCCTTTTTTATGGCAACGATTATCCAGGAATAGGAGTGAGAGAGTAAAAGGTGTAGAGAATGTGAATCGTCGTATTGGCCGACCGGAGTGTGCACTGTCTAAGAGCATATCGAATGAGTCACAGCCCACCGAAAAAGCAATCTTTAATACCGTTTTGCTGTCAGTACTCTATATGTGAGCTCAAGAGAAGAGCCTTCGGATCAGAATTTAAGGAGTGATAAACGTAGGGAAAGATCGCACAAAATAAAACATAATATACTAGCTCTATCAGATGTCATATCTCATCGCTCTCATGGATTCCCCCTTTTCTGAGAAAGCATCATCATCAAATGTGGATGAATGCCTTGTCGATGTGCATCTGATGCTTGCGATGGCTTGTGTGCCGCATCCGAGATATATGACGCGCGTTCATAACATCCCGGAATGGGAGTCAGGAGTCGGAGAGAGGCCTACAGTTGGCGCTGAGTAGAGAATAATTTACACAATTTTTATAACTTTCAATGTATTACTGAACAGAACATGAAATCATATTAAAGACAAAGTGTAATACCGATGAAGACTTGCCGTCAGTTGTAATAAAGAATAAATTGTGTGATCTGTAGACCACATCTAACTGCTCAGCCAACTGGCGATCTCTCTCTCTCTCTCTCTCTCTCTCTCTCTCTCTCTCTCTCTCTCT